>JAABKJ010000755.1:29120067-29364063 GCA_011634705.1 Andricus grossulariae | reverse complement strand
GTCCAACTATTTTGTTGAAAATTTAATTCATTTGTTGAAAATTCAACTATTTTGTTTGAAAGTCATTATTTGTTGAAAATGCAACTATTTTCTAGAGAATTTGCCTTTTCGATTTGAAAATTAAACAATTTGATTGGAATTTTTTCTTTTTCTTCACTCAAAAATCTTTTCTTGTTAAAAATTCAACTGTTTT
The DNA here is from genome assembly GCA_011634705.1 of Andricus grossulariae. Classification (NCBI taxonomy): domain Eukaryota; kingdom Metazoa; phylum Arthropoda; class Insecta; order Hymenoptera; family Cynipidae; genus Andricus; species Andricus grossulariae. Next base: position 29,363,870 of record JAABKJ010000755.1, on the reverse strand, counting down.
GTTGAAAATTCGTCATTTTGGTTTGAAAATTGATCTCTTTTTGTAGCAATTCTATCGTTTTTTGGTACAATTTTTATTAAAACTTCATTCTTTTGGATTGAAAATTCAACTTCTTATTCGAAAGTTGAACCACTTTATTGAAAATTCATGTTTTTGGTCGAGGATTCATAATTTTACTTCAAAATTCAAGTGTTTTGTTGAAAATGTAATTTTTGTTGTTGAAAATTCATATTTTCGTGTTGAACATTCGTCCTTTTGGCTTGAAAATTCTACAATTTGATAGAAAACTATACTATTTGGGAAAAATTCAACTGTTTTGTAAAAAATTCGCTTTTCGTAATTGAAAATTATTGTTTTTCAATGAAAATTTAACTATTCGTGTTTTTTTTTCGTAGAAAATTAACCTTCTTGGTTGAAAATTAATCTGTTTTAGTTGAGGATTCAACTTTTTTTTTAAATTCGTCTTTTTGGGTTAATTCAATTGTTTTTCAATTAAAATAAAAATATTTTTAGGTTGGAATATCAACTATTACATTTTTCGTTAAGAATTCATCTTTTTGGTTAAATTCGACTTTTTTTGATTAAAAATAAAAATCTTTTGAACTTTAGTCTGATGTTGAGAAATGATCTTTTTTATGTAAACTGCAAAAAATATTTTGAAAATTTAATTATTTTGTTAAAAATTCAACTGTTTTGTGGAAAATTTAATTCTTTTATTGAAAATTTAACTGTTTTGTTAAAAATTCCTCTTTTTGGCTAGAAAATTCGTCCTTTTTGATGGAAGATTTGACTGTCTTCTAAAAAATTCTTCGATTTGCTTCAAAATTCAACTATTTACTTGAAAATGCAACTGTTATTAGTTGAAGTATTTTTGGCTTGGAGATTTAACTAGTTGGTTAAAAATTCAACTATTTTCTTGAAAATTCCATTATTTTATATTAATTTTATGTAAAAGAATTTATTCCCCCATTTTGATGAAAAATGACCCTATTTCCCCTGTTTTGAGATAATTTTCAGCTGCAAAGTCTATTGAAATATTATGTTTGTATCTTTTTTTATTCTTTTTATTTTAGGCGTTTATCAAATGAAATCGAAGTCTAAATGTTAGCTTAAAAGGCTGGGTTGATGATGTTCACTGTGGCCTCACCCTGGGTGGTTCAAGGGATCTTCAAGTGTTCAAAATACCGCGTAACGTAGTTTTTTCACAATCCCTTAAGATGTAAAGTGTAATTTCAAGTTTCGGAACATGAGCCCTTGAAACTTACCGTGTAAGTATCATCAGTAATTCCTGCTGCGGCGAGAACCCAGCCAGTGTTCAGGTTGCTGCTAAAATACTCTATGTTGTATCCAATAATCTTGCTTTGACCTTCTTGACCTGGACTCCAGGTTAAAGTTACGCTGCTGCTGGTGGTGTTGACTATTCTTGGCTTACTCGGATTTTGCGGCAAAGCGGAAATATCCGGTGTGCTGTGAAGGGTCGTTGTAGAGCTGACAGTTAAGGCAGCGGACCAGGAAGTGTTTCCCGATTCCGAAGAGGCGATGCACGTGTATAGCCCGGAGTCACTTGTCTGCAGATCGTCGATGAAAAGGGTACCGTTATTGGCCATTGTTATCCGACTTCCTAGTTTCACCAGGACGCCGTCCTTGTGCCAGTGTACTTTTGGATTTGGAGTGCCAACGGCACGACAAGGCATGGTAGCGATGGAATTTAGAGGTAAGGTCTGATTCGCTGGACCCAGCTCTATGATTGGGGGTGGAATTTCTTCGACAGATGTCACCTGTTTAAAAACAATCGATCATTAGATACATACCTACCAGGGTGACCGCAAAACGTTAAGGGGATTTATTTGAATCCGGTTTTGTACAGAGAGCGGCAGGGCGTCTGATGGTAAGAAAGTTTTTTTTAGTATCCCTGGTCCCTTCAAACACATCGACACTGCAGTTCAGGGCCCCAGGGTTATAAATTGTAGCTTGGGGGCCCTGAGCTGCAGTCCCGATAAGTTTTGAGGGAATCATGGATACTAGAAAACTTTCTTACCATCAGACGCCCTGCCGCTCTCTGTAGAAACTCGACTGAATTCAGTAGTAGTTAACGCATTGGTTAATTAAAAAATTACTTAAACTGCTTCTTACAGAAATTCCCTGCCTTTTGCAATAAAATTCCGGATATAATAAGCAAAGAAATACCTGAAGAAATACAGTGGCAGTACTGGCTCCAGCTTGACTAATGGCACTACAAACATAATGCCCCTCGTCTTTTCTGATTGCTCCCTTGATGTTTAGGCTTCCGTCGTCAGTAATTGTGTAGCGACTTTGATATGTATTTCCGGGGAACATCAACTCTTGAGATCCTTCGCGAGTCCAGAAAATCGAAGGCTTGGGCGCTCCTCGTGCAGAGCAAGCGAAAGAAACATCAGATCCTGTGCTCACTGCCTCGTCCTTGGGGAAATTCGTGAACACTGGACGTGCTGCAATGAAAAATCAAAGAATTGTTTCAACGACCTCTATTCTGATCAAAAGAACGTTTCCGTTCCCGGGGTAGTTGTTCATTACCCATGGTAGAATCTTTTTGTCCAACCTGCATCGAAAGTATTTATTTGTACAAGGTGCGGCCGCAAAACTTTATTTTCAAAGTTCCCTGACTTTTTCCTCACTAATTTTTCATTTTCTCTGACCATTAATATTCAAAGACTAGTGTTTTAACCTTGGCACATTTTTATCATAGAATATTTTATAAACGGAATAAAACAGTTTCAGATTATAATCTAAAAATTTATTTAAATTCAACCACGAAATATGAGTTTTCTACGATATAGGATGAATTTTCATTCCAAAAGGAGGAATTTTTAACAAAAGAGTAAATTTTTCGTCGAAAATAGATGACTTTTTTAATAAAGTAGTTACATTTTCAACAAAATAATTAATTAACAAAATAGTTGAATTTTTAACCAAATTTTTGTATTTTCAACCAAACGGTTATATTTACAAACAAGAAAGTATAAACTTCAATAAAAAACAGTTGCATTTTCGACTAAATAGTTGGAATTTTCAAGCTAAAAAGACCGATGTTTTAGAAAACAGTTGACAAATAATAAATTAATAATAATAAAGAATAATTGAAAGCAAAATAAACGAATTGTTATCAAAAAAGTAATTTTTCAACAAAATAGTTGAATTTTTAACCAAACTGTTAAATTTTCAAAATTTACATACAAGAAAGGATAAACTTCAACGAAAAACAGTTGCATTTTCAAATGAATAGTTGGAATTTTCAAGCCAAAAAGTCGAATGTTTTAGAAAAAAGTTGACAAATAATAAATTAATAATACTAAATAATAATTGAACTTTAAAACAAAAGAAACGAATTTTTAACAAAATAGTTACATTTTATAGACGAATGTTTAAAAAAAACAGTTGAATTTTCGACCAAAAAGATAACATTTTAAGAAAATACTCGAATTTTCAACAAAATAATTAAACTTTCAACAAAAAATAAAGTTGAATTTTCAATCTGAAAAGCGTAATTTTCAATAAAGAAAAAGAATTTTCAACAAAAAATGTAGTAGTTGATATTTTAACAACAAAAAACTAGGTTTCAAAAAATGATTAAATTTTCAACAAAATAGTTTAATGTTAAACTAAAGACATGAACCTTCAACCAAAAAAATAAATGTTTAACAAATTACTTCAACTCTTACCCAAGCAGTGGAATTTTTAATGAAAAAAGATCAATTTTCAACAAAATAGTTAAACTTTCAACCAGAAGAGATGCCTTTGTAACAAAATACATGAATATTCAAACAAATATTTTAATTTTCAAGTACAAAGATAAATTTTCAACAAAAAATGGAAACTACATTATCAAAAGAAAACATTTTTTTTAGCCAAGAAAAATAAGAATTTTCAACAAAATGATCAAATTTTTAACTAAAAAGATGAATCTTCAACTAAAAAGATCAATTTTCAACTAAAAATAAAATTGTTACATTTTTGATCAAAAAATTTTTGTTTAACCACACCAAAAGTGTTCTCAATAAAATAGTTCAATGTTAAACTGAAAAGATGCATTTTCAACCAAAGAAATACATTTTTAACAAAGTAGTTCAATTTTTACCAAAATAGTTGAATTGTCAATTAGATAGACGCAAATTTTCAACAAAATATTTCATCTTTCAACCAAAGAGATCAATTTTCAACTAAAATGATCCATCTTTAATTGAAGAAGTTAAATTTTCAGTTAAAAAAACGAATTTTCAACTGAGAAATAAATGAATTTTCAACAAATTAGTCAAATTTTCAACCAAAGAGATGATTTTTCAACTAAAAATATAAATTTTCAATTGAAAAAAAATTATTGCTTAACCAAAAAAAATGTTTTAATGAAATAGTTAAATTTTAAACCAAAGAGATGAATTTTCAACTGAAAGAGATTAATTTTAAACGAACAATAGATTAGAGATATTTGATCCAAAATTGATTTTAATTTAAAATAAAAAAACTGTTGAATTCAACCAGAAAAGACGTATTTAAAAAAAAGTTGAATCCTCAAGCCAAGAAGATTATTTTTCAACCAAACAGTTACATTTTCATCCAAAAAGATGATTTTTTAATTCAAAAAGACAAATTAAAAAAAAATAGTTGAATTTTCAACCAAGATTGATTTCAGTTTGAATTTCCAACACCAAGATAGGAATTTTCAACAAAAAGTTAATATCCTACCAAAATAGTTGAATTTTCAACCCGAAAAAATGAATTTTTAACAAAATCGTTGAATTTTTAACCAACAGGTATGACTTTTTACCAAAATTGTTGAATTTTAAACAATATAATTAGGTTTTCAAACAAATAATAAAATTGCTCAACAAAAAAGATGAATTCTTAAACAAACATACAACAGTAGATATCTCAATCAAGAAGAATCAAATGTCAACTAAAAATAGTTGGATTTTTTTCCCCACACCAATTTTTCATTTTCAAACAATAAAACAATTTGAAATTAAAATTTATTCTCTTTCAGAGTTATTTAAAGTGCCTCTTATAGAAATTCCATAACTTTTGCAAGATTTTTTTTTTAAATCCCTGCCTTTTTCCTGATTTCCAGTTTTTCCCTGACCTATGCTCACTCTGCTGTTTTCCGCCCAGATACGAAGCCGGGCGGAAAAAGCTACTTTCTGCCCGTTCCACAGACCCTCAAAGACAATCTTTCGATGCAAGTTATGGACCAATAGCACTGTCAGCACCACAGGCAGAAGGCGATACACGTTCGTGCGAGTCAAGCGCCTTTTTTCCGCCCTTGATACATAATGTACAATTTTTTTTTCTTCTACTTACAATGCACAGTTAAAGTTGCACTTGCAGAAATAGCACCAACGCCATTTTCAGAATCGCAGATGTATGTTCCTTGATCCTGAGACGTTACTTTCTCAATTCTCAAACTCTTGTCATCCAATATGTGCGCTCTACCAATCGGCATTTTTCCATCGCTTCTTCTCCAGAGTATTTCTGGCAGTGGATCACCGCCTACACGGCAAGAAAACTCGGCTGTTTGATCAGTCAAAATGGTTTGATTCACAGGTGTTGCCAAGAAATAAGGTTTCACTGTGAACAGAAAAAGTCACAATTTTTAATTCCATGTCAATTAATATTTGAAAGATGTTATTACCATCTAAAGATGCTAACGTCCGAGTTTTTTTAAATTTTAACTAATACAAATTTCGATGTTAAAACGATTAGTTTGGACAAATAAGTTTTGAGGAAGAAGACAAAATATGCCTCTGCCCGGATTCGAACCGGGAACGCCACTATACATGAGTGGAGCGTTAACAAATTACGCCACCGATGCATCAGCAGATTTTTTCTTGTTCACCATGGCTATCTTTTTAGAGGGGAATACTACATGTATTTCTCTACTGCAACAAATGCAACATTTTTTATCAAAGTGGGTTTAATCTAATTATTATTTGGAAGATGTTATTACGATTTAAAGATGGTAACGTCCGAGTTAAAAAATTTTAAACTAATACCAATTTCGATGTTAAAACGAATACTTCGGACAAATAATTTTTTAAGAACAAGAAAAAATATGCCTCTGACTGGATTTGAACCGGGAACGCTACTATATATGAGTGGAGCGTTAACCAATTACAACACCAAGGCCTCCGCAGATTTTTTCTTGTTCTCCATGTCTACTTTTTTTATAGGAATACTTTTGCTAATAAATAAATGATATTGGAAATTTCACATATAAAATAATAAATAATTTTAAAAAATTCTTACCGTGAACAGTCAGAGTAGCAATTATCGACTCCCTTGCTCCTACCATATTTGATGCAACACATTGGTATCTTCCCTGATCAGTCTGTCGAACTTCGGAAATCATCAGGTTCCCCCCATCCACCAGAGTTACTCTGCAATAAAAAAATTTATTATTATTTCTTCAATGTGCCACAATTTTAGGGTGCACAATATTTCCTTTATTCCTCTGCATTTTCCCTTTTTTCCCCTATTATTTAAAATATAATTTTTTCGAATTAAAAATACCAAATTCCGACGAAAAACATTAAGATAATCCAAAATTGTTAAAAGATTCTAAATCTTGTTGAAATTTGAATAATTTCTGTTTAAAAATACCCATTTCCGGTGTAAAACGCTGACATAATATTTACAATAATTAATTAGATAACTTGAAAGATTTAATTTAGCCGCTCAGGATGATTTAAAAAGCACAAATGTTTCTCAATTTGCATAAGATTTTGTGATTTTTATTATTAAAAGGTTTTATTTTTAGATTTAATTTGCACAATGTTTTAATCAAACATGTAAAACAACTTTAAGTAATGAAAAACAAAACAGGTTTTCAACAACAATGTTAGTTGTAGTTTTTCGATTTGCGAGCAAAACTAATTTTGAATACAAAATAAAAATTTCGAATAACTATTTATGTTTTAGATTTATTTGTTTATTTATTCTTAATGACATTTCTCTAAGATTCTTGAAAAAATTCAACAAGATTTTTAAGTATTTCGGATATATGCCAAATTAAAATTTTAACAAAAAAGTTAATTTTTAACCAAACAGTTAAATTTTTAACCAAATATATGGATTGTCTACCAAGAAGATTAATTTTCTAACAAAGAAGACTAAAAGAGATGAAATTTCAAACCAAAAAGACGAAATTAAAAAAAAATTGTTTAACCTTCAACAAAAAAAAAAAAAAAAGAATTTCCAGTCAAGAAAGAAAAAAATCTTAGGAAAGTTATAATTTAAGGAAAAAAATAATTTGTAATGCAAAATAAAAAACTTCAAGTTTCATTGTTTATTTGCTTTAAGGTTACATAAACATAATTTTCATATGTATCACAAGAAAATTCAAAATGATTTTTAAAAATTTCTGACATGTCGAAAAAGTATCTGCAAAATTTCTAAGAATTTTTCTTTTATATTACAGGATTTTACAAAACTTTATAAAAAATTTGAGTCAGTTTAAAAAATATTTAGAACTTTTTGATGCTTGAACAAATTTTCTAAATATTTTATCAATCTTCGTATTTTTTCAACATGTCATTTGAAATGTTTTAATATATTTGAAAATATTTAATTTCAATTAATTTTTCAAAATAAAAAATCAATTATAATTTTTCCTGGAATATTAACAAAATTATTTTCTTAAAACCTGTCAAAATCCTTAAAAATCTTCAAAATTTTCAAAAATCTACATTTTAATTACAATTTTTTGAATTTTAAAATTAAGATCGAAAATATTTAGGACTTTTTGATGCTTGAACAAATTTTTAAAATATTTTATCAATCTTCGTATTTTTTCAACATTTCTAAATGTCTACTAAACTTATTTGATTTTTTTCTATAAAATTTTGTAACTTGCAAAACCGAAAAATTGAGCTTTAAAACCTTCTACATTCTTTTCCGAAATTTTAGGATATCATTTGAAATGTGTTAATATATTTGTAAATATTGAATTAAAATTAATTTTTCAAAATAAAAAATCAATGATAATTTTTCCTGGAATCACAAAAAAATTATTTTCTTAAAACCTGTTAAAATTCTTAAAAATCTTCCAAATTTCCAAAAATCTACATTTTGATTACAATTTTTTGAAAACTTAAAATAAATTATTTTTGAAACTTTCTTTAAACTTCTAAAACTTTGAAATATCTTTTGACATAATTCAAAGTTTTCCTAACACGTAACGAAAATAATATTTTTCTTCACAAATTAGAATTTAAATCCTAAAATTTTCTACCGTTTACAGACATCGAAAATGGTCGATTGCATATCGTGCGCAATGGCGATGAGCAAAATTTTCAACATTGGTGAGCAAAATTCTTTCACCGGTGAGCAAAATTCTCTCCATGGGTACCAAAATTTTTGCTCACTAAGTGAACATCGTGTTTACATCGTATTTACGACGCTAGATGGCACTAGTAGCAAAAGTGATGAGTAAAATGTTTTGATAACCATGAAGAGAATTTTGCTCACTAAGTGAACATTGTGTTTTCATCGTGTTTACGACGCAAGATGGCACTAGTAGCAAAAGTGACAAGTAAAATGTTTTGGTAACCATGGAGAGAATTTTGCTCACCGGTGCAAGAATTTTGCTCACCGACATTGTGGATTTTGCTCATAGTCATTTTTTTTAACCACCCTAGTTAAGATTTTTTTAAAAAAAGTAATAAAGTATGCAAATATGCGATTTCGAGTTGTTATAGGATTTCAGAAGACGGTTCTCCAGATCGTCGGCGTTAATTTTATTCTGGGCTATGGAATTCCGGAAGTAGGAGGCTAGGCGTTTGCAGAGAGGCCGTCTATACTCTATAGCATGGAATCGATAGCTTCTCGATTGTGTCCTCTAATTTATAGTATCAATTAATTTCAGCGGCGAGCGCGCGAATCCCCCGAGTCTCGAGATGTGCCCCATGCCACAAGTGCAGCTCGATTTAATTTCTATTAGTGGCGCACCGATATATTATCCATTCTAGTTGGTGTCGATGTAGAAGGGGTGACAGAAAAAAGGAAATAAAAAGCACTCTACGTAAGTGTAGACATTCAAGACTTAGCGATGCAAGACGAAAATTTTATTTCAAATTATACAGAAAATTAAAATTTTTTAAACAAATTGAAATATAATTATACCATGCGACCAAACTTGGTTTCAATCAAAATGTGCCTGAAGTTCGAAACGTTCGCGAAAAACGAAAGAATTTTTTTTTTAAAGGGAAGCTCTTATGTTTAAATATGAAATATAAATTTAATGTTATATAACCGTCCATCGAACAATGAATAATGAGTTGTAATTATTTTATACTAGTATGAGCATAGTTTAAATTAAATTCTTGCGATTTTTTTTTTCAGTTACATAATAACATAATAACAGTTAAATAATAACTGAATAATATTGTTTGATTTTATGGTTTTGACCAGATAAAATGTACTAAATAATTTGATGTTAATTGTTTTTTGTCTACAATATTTTTTTAATACTGATTTTTATTTCTAAATTGTGAAACAATTGCTCTCAAGCTTCGCTCGGATCCGAACGTAATTCCTTATAATTGTAAGATTAATTTTTGAAACATTCATTCAGAAAAATCAATATAAAAAAATATTGATTTTGGACCAGTTGACAAAAAACAATTAACATCAAATTATTTAATAACTTTATAAATTTGAAAATCACTTTCATATTTCAGATTTCACACTCTTTCCCCTTTTTTCTAATTTTTTCACTTAAATGTGAACTAAATTAATAGAAACCAATAATAAAATCCAAATATTCTTGGTTAAAGGCTATTTTTTTAAAGTCTACTATTATATTTTGGGTTTAGAATTCATCTGGTTTGATTAAAAATTCGACCATTTGGTTGAAAATTTAATTATTTTGTTGAAAATGTAACTACTTTGTTAAAAATTTGTTAATTTTTGGATGATAATCATTTTTTTTAACTGGAAAATTTATCTATTGCATTTTTGGTTGAAAGTTGGTCTTTTTTAGTTAAAAATTCGACTTTTCGGTTGAAAATCTAACTATTCTGCTCAAAATTCGTTTTCTTTTGGTTGTGAATTAATTTTCTTGACTGAACATGTAACTGTTCCAGTTTTACTTGAAAATTTATATTTCAAATTGATCTTTTCTGATTAAAAATTAATGCATTTTATTAAAAATACGTCTTTTTTTATAGAAAATTAATCTTTCTTGTTAAAAATTTATCATTTTTGTTTAAAAATGCAATTGATTGGTTAAAAATTTGTCCCTTGTTGTTGAGGACTTAACTATTTTCATAAGAATTCGTCTTTTTTATTGAATTCAACTGTTTTTGATTTCTGATAAAAATATTTTTGGTTGAAATGTTAACTATTACGTACTTCGTTGAGAATTCATTTTTTTGTAAAAAATTAACTGTTGTTGAAAATTCATATTTTTTGTTGAAAATTAAACTATTTATTTGAAAATTTAACTATTCTGTTGAAAATGTCTTTTTTTAGATGGAAAATTATTTTTTTTATCTGAAAAAATAACTATTCCACTTTTAGTTAAAAATTGATCCTTTATAAGCTAAAAATTCCTCTATCTGGGCAGAAAATTAATCTTGTTTTTTGAAAATTCATCATTTTGGCTGAGGATTCAACTATTTTGTTAAAAATTCGTCTTAATTAGTTAAATTTAACTTGTTAGAAATTCGTTAGTTAGTTTGTTGAAAATTAGTTTTTTCACCTGAAAATTTAACGATTCCATTTTTGGTTGAAAATTTATGTATTTTGCTTAAAAATTCAACTATTTGTTTGAAAATTCATTTTCCTGATTGAAAATTATCTATCTTGTTGAAAATTCTTCTTTTCTGGTTTGAAAGCCAACTGTTTTCTGAAACATTCCACTTTTTATTTTGAAAACTGAACTATTTTGGTGAAAATTCATCTATTTAGTTGAGGATTCAACTATTTTGTTAAAAATTCGTATTTTTTCGTTAGATACAACTGGTTGATAATTCGTTTTTTGTTGTTGTTGAAAAGTAATCTTTGAAACTGTAAATTTAACTATTACATTTTTGGTTCAAAACTTATATTTTGTAGTTCAAAATTCAACCATTTGGTTGAAAAAAGTTATTATGTTGAAAAATCATCTTTTTGGATAAAAAATTCTTTGTCTCCAAACTAGCGTCTGTTTATACAATTTTTAAACTTCAGGGGTTGATTTGGGGTTTCTTCCACATGTGCTAGAGAGATAACTTTTTTGGGTATTTTTCGGCCGTTTGGGATGAAATTCTGCCATTATCAGCAAAAAAATTTTGACTTATCAAAAAAAAAAAAAAAACTCATTTAATCAAAGAAAACCTGAGAAGAAAGAGAATAGAAATGGAAAGATCTCAAAAGTAAAAAAGATATCAAAGAAAGAGAGAATGACTATTTAAATATGCATGAAATAATGAAAAGCTCGGTTTCTATTTCTGAACTGAAATATTACGATGAAAGGAAGGTTGAATCTTTCTCTTTTGAAAGGTTTCTATTAGCAAATTAAATTGCAAGAGATGCTTTATTGTCACAAAGAGAAACTGAACTGGACTACTGCTCTACTTTGACATTTTAGGTTTTTTTTTTATCCTTAGAATTTCCCATGCAATTTTAAGAGACTCTGTTAGATATAGAAACTTTTTTTCAAAAGAACGAAATCTGACTTGCAAACGGCAATGTGGATTCAAGTAACAAGTTTATGAATAAACTCCAAGTCAGTTAATTTTTTATCGAACCCCAATAGCAGTGGAGAAAAAATAAATAAACAAGAGGTTCGAATTGTGAGAATATTCTTTGCAAATATCAAGGAAATTTATGCAAAAGGCAAGAAAAGAAAATATCGGTTTTTGATGCTCCAGTCCAGTCGATGCAGAACCTGCCAAGAGGCATTTCGTATTTCTCGGCAGGAGTGAATCCGAATATAATGAGTTCGTCTCTTCCTCGACGAGCGAACAAAGATAACGCGACAAGAATAACGGGCGCCATTCTCATGCAAATAAGCGGTAGATTACGAGCCCTTGTGTCTTCAGATTATTCTCATTGGACGCCAGTACCTAAATCTCAGATTTTATTGGACACTAGGTCTTGGTCCAACATTCTGCAACGTACAACATCTGATTCACATAAAATTCCCTATAAAATTTTTGAAGAAGAGTAAATTTTCTTTTAATATGAATTCACTCAACGCAGAAGACAGTCAGCTTTTCAATAGTTTTCTGCATGGGCATCTATCAACAGAGAGAACAAGCAACATGCTCGTTTAACAACACCGATCCGTCACGGGTCGCTCATCAATCTCACTGGCAATCAACACAGGTGAAAAGCTTCACAAAGAAATAGTATCATGGTTCACACACTCACTAATAAGCTCATAGAAAGATCCATATTCACATTCACTACGCAAATCCATAATCACATTCATAATCAATCTCTCTGGCAATCAACCCAGGTGAAGAGCTTCACAAAGCAATCGTATCATGGTTCACGCAGTGACTGCCCACAGAAAGATCCATAATCACATTCACTAAGCAAAGCTCTCCACGCGGGCCGATAAGTATCCACAATCTTTTCTTTCAGGTCTTATCATAACTTTCCTAGCATACTACATCCATACATCTCTTCATTCTAGCTCTTGTGTTTCTAAGGATCTTCATAAATAGTCGCTACAGAGTTTCGTTCACACATTCCCACCATTATTTTCTTTAATTTCCCCTCCTTTTTCGTTCATCCACTTAATTTTCCCTCACTTACCCTACTTTCCATTCATTTCCCCTCCCCTCGCTATAATCCTTTTCACTCCCCTTATTTCCACTCTATTAATTACCCACTCCTTACTTCCCTCACTACACCTAATCCCGTCCTCTTATTTCCCATACAACCCCGCCTTTACTATAGTTCACCGCCCCACTCTTCTTTTCCCTTTCTTACTTCCCCTCACTACACCTAATCCCGTCCTCTTATTTCCCATACAACCCCTCCTTTACTATAGTTCACCTCCCCACTGTTCTTTTTCCTCCTTTTCACTCCCTTCACTTCCAATCACTCCTCCAATTTCTCTGTTCCCCACCCCTTATTCCCACACCCTAATCTCCCTTTGATTTCTCTCTCCTCACTTCCCATTACTACACTTATTCCTGTCCTCTTATTTCCCATACTTCTCCTCCTTTACTCTAGTTCACCTCCCCACTCTTCTTTTCCCTCCTTTTCACTCCCCTCATTTCCACTCACTCCTCCAACTTCTCCGTTCCCCACCCCTTATTTCCCACACCCTAATCTCCCTTTAATTCCCCTCTTTTCACTTTTCCTCACTACACTTATTCCTGTCCTCTTATTTCCCATACTTCCACTTCTTTACTCTAGTGCACCCCCAGACCCTTCTTTCCCCTCCCTTATTTTCTCATCACTTCCCCTTCTTTTTCCTATCTCACCTACTTTTCACCCTTTAGTTCCCCTCCCCTCATTTCTCCTCACTTCCCTACTTCCCCTCCCGGGAATAAAGTACGTCGGAACTGCTCAAGCTTCAAAAAATTGTAAAACAGTAACCATACTTCTCTCAAAAAAGTAACCGAAAAGTAACAATAATGTGGCAAATAAGTAACCAAAAAGAAATATTTTTTACCAAAAAAGGCGAAGTTTCCACCAAAATTATGAATCTTCAACAAAAAAATGTATGTTTAAGAAAGTAATTCAACTTATGATAAAATGTTTGCATTTTTCTGACTAAAAAAGATGAATTGTTAACGAACAATTTAATAGTTGATATAATAACCAAAAATATTTTAATATAAAAAACAGAATTCAGTCAAACAAGACGATTTTGCAACCAAGTAGGTTATTTTCAACCAAATGGTTGAGTTTTTAAGCCAAAAAGACCAATTTTTACAAAACAGTTGAATTTTCAACCAGTGAAGATGGAGTTTTGCCAAAAAAATTATCTGCCAATCAATTAGTTGAGTTTTTTACGAAAACCGGGGAATTTTCAACCGAGAAAGACGAATTTTCAACAAAATAAGTACATTTCTAACCGAAAAGATTAAGTTTCAAATGAAATTATGTATTTTTAAACAAAAGGGTGATTTTCAATCAAGAAGATTAATTTTCTACCAAAAATGATGAATTTTAAACTAAAATTATGAATTTTCAACAAAAAAATAAAGTTTTAATAAAAATTGTTCAACTTTTAAACGAATTTCAAGCAAACAAGATAAACTCTCATCGAAAAATATAATACATAGTTCGATATTTCAACAAAAAAGATTCAAATTTCAAATTAAAAACTAGCAATTTTAGCTAAATTGCAATTTTTCTCAGGATTCATAATAATTCAATTTATAGCCCTTTTTTACATTTTACATACGAACTAATTATTATTTTATTGTTATTCCCAGATTTTCCCGGCTTTAAAGTGCCAAAACTGAAAAAATTTGAATTTTTACATTTTTCACAAGTTTTTAAATAATACGATTAAGGCCATGTGACGAGTGGGTCACGTGACCGGCTTCCTACCTTACCGACACTGTTTTTATTTGTAAACTTATTTTCACACGAATAGCCACATCGAGTTAAAAGTTTGGGATAATAAATAAGCACTAAGAAACGCGGCTCTGGTCATAAATTGTTATAATTATGAAAAAAGCAACAACAACAAAATTATTTACAAAAAAAACTTTTTTCATAATTATAAAAATTTAGTACCAGAGCCGCGTTTCTTAGCGCTTCTTATTTATTATCCCAAATTATCAACTCGATGTGGCTATTCGTGTGAAAATAAGTTTACACATAAAAAAAAGTGTTGGTAAGGTAGGAAGCCAGTCACGTGACCCACTCGTCACATGACCTTGATGCTGGACACTGCTTCCACATTAATTGCAAATGGTTATCGATGTGGTTCTTTCGTGTTCAAAAATGGATTACTTTTTTATAAAGTACGATTTCCAACATTTGAGGCATCTTTTCGAATGTAAATATTTCATAAAATATATATGCTTGCCGTTAAAATATGTGCACATAACCTATAAATTGCAAAGACTTTAACATTCAATAATGTATCGTGACGCGCGACAACTTTCATGGAATTGCCCATTTCATACATTACTTTTTTCAAAATAAACGTAATATTCTATTTAGATTTAACATTCATTTAAAAATTATAGCGCAGATTCACTTTCAAAGTGACCTGCGCTGGCTGCAGCCTGAATCCCTTTCTTGACGAATACGATCTGATTCGAGTAGGGGGTCGTTTGAAAAAGTCACAATTAATCTACAATTAAAAATACCCTCTCTTATTTCCTAGCAAACACCCGATTACCCATCTCATCATCCGCGAATGTCATGAAAATAATAAGCACTTGGGTATTCAATCGACTTTGTATGCTCTTAGAGAAAAATTCTGGATTTTGAACAGTAAAAATCAAATAAGAAAAATAGTTCATCACTGTGTCAAATGTATTCGACAACGACCCGAAACAATGCAGGCTCAAATGGCAGTCTTGTTCGAGGTCAGGGTCACAGAAGCGCCAGTTTTCAGTAGTACAGGAATAGATTTTTTTAGACTAATTCTCATTAAGGAAAAGAAGAATCGCAATAGGATTTTTATCAGAACTTATGGTTGCGTTTTTATCTGCATGGCGTCCAAGGCGGTGCACATCGAACTTGCATTTGACCTATCAACAGAAGGTTTTTTGGCAGCTATACGTAGATTTATCAGCCGGAGAGGTGTTTCAGAATACATGTATTCGGACAATGGCACTAACTTCGTAGGGTCAACACAGAACTTCGCGAAATCTATGATTTACTTGATACATCAGAATTCAAGCATGCGATAGAATCTTTTGCATTATCCTAAAGAACTGAGTGGCATTTTAACCCACATTTATTCCCTCATTTCGGTGATATTTGAGAAGCAGCTGTAAAGAGTTTCAAGCATCACTTGAAACGTGTATTAAAAAATCAAAAAATCACTTATGAACAACTTAACACTTCGTTAATTGAAATCGAAGCAATACTAAATTCTCGACGTTTATACGCGCTTTCAGCTGATCCCAATAATCCCTTAGTTATAACTCCTGCTCACCTATTGATAGGTCGACCTCTCGATTTCTTACCCGAGAAACATCTTGTTTCAGTGCCTGACAATGGACTATCGACGTATAGCTTCATCACGAAGGCTCTTCAGGACTTCTGGAGCAAATGTTATAAGAATTACCTTAACGGAGCGACGGCAACGCCCGTGCGGCAAGGATCAAGACCAACGTAGACAGAATAGTGTACGAAAGTTCAGGGTAGGATTTGACCGAGGGGTTATGTTCTTACTCATTCATATTAGGGCGAATAAAACCAGTGCGAGTAAAATAAACGCAATGTACATACTGTGAATACGTTCCATTTCGTTAAAGTTTCAAATCTTTGATAAGGACACCATCCAGTTGATTGTTAAATTAGACTGAGCGTTACGTTGTTGTGATCAAACTCACCAAATCATTGGATCAGTCCCTCCAAAGGAAACTGACGTCATTATTATTACGTTAATCATTTTTCTTCGTTCATGTTTTTTATCGGTCTGTATCGATAGTAGTTTTAAGGAAATGCAGTTACTTTCTTCGTATGTATTATAATCATATTTGATTCTGCTTCACTTCGTTGAATGTACTTTAACCAACTTCGCAGCGTTTGCCGAGAGTATGTTCCGTCGTCACATCAAGGTTAGGAGCAGGCGAGCATTTTCATGCAAGTTTAAACGCGTCGAATTCGCACGAGTTGGACCGGAAAGTAGATGGGAGAGAGCGAGAGCAGGAGTGGAAGGATGTGTGCATGCGCGAGAACGGCGTTGACTAAAAGCAGTGGACAGTTGGTTTTCATCGATCGGTCCGTAGAGAGCTCTCGCGCGTCCGTTCGCCATTTTCCGCCGTTTGTGCGTTCCTTTTCCATTTTCCACCAGTGAAAGCTGGAATCCAATCGACTCAGCGCAATTGGAGGTTCCGTCCGCCAACCAACAAATAATATTCATTGATCCCCTTTCCATTTGTGAAAGCGGGATTTCGATCGACTCAATGCGATCAGAGACTCCCTAGCGAGTCAAATCTAGACGACCACGTGCGCGACGCCAAGGCCGGGTTTCTCGGGCTTTCTTTGTTCTACAGTGTAATTTAAATCTCTTCTTGTCGCGAGTCCAATTATGTGGTCTTAATGGGTTTTTTCGTTATTCAAATAAATCGGTTTTTCATGTCACCTAAGGCTTTTCCCCAAAACATGTGTTCTTCCTTGAACCTAGACCATTCAAAATATTTCTAAGCAGTTTACTTTAGGATCAACCTAAGAAATATAAAAATTTAACCAAGTTGTCAAGTCACCTAAGGCAAGACAATTCCGAAACAAAACAATTTGGTTATGAAGACATTGGAGATTCAGAAGTCCGCGCCCATCTCAATGGCTTCGGAGAGACTCCTTCACTGATGTTACATCCTGAATATTAACACTTTTATCCACAAGCTCAGCGTCCACGGGAACGCGAGTAATTCGTCCTCCCTTCAGATTAATCTTGGAACACTTGGCTTTGTCAATGTCCATACCAATCTCTCCTGCGTATATCTCGACGATATTTAAAGCACTCTGGATTTGCTTTGAACTAGAAGCATAGATCTTCAGGTCATCCATATAAAATAAATGAGAGATCTTATGCTCGCGATAATTAGTGTCGCCGCATAGGTACCTAGGAAAATTGCGTAGCGCGAGAGATATTGGCAGAAGTATGATGCAAAAGGACAAAGGGCTCATAATGTCGCCCTGAAAGACGCCCCTCTACAAGGTGGCATTAATATCTCTATGCATCTCACTATGTGTGGATGAACCGTCAATGTTTGCAATAGACAGATGATAAGTCTATAAGAGGTTCAATCGAAACCTTTCCGGTAGTCAATTCAGGCCTGCCACACCTTTTTTCGAGCTACTTTGTTCATACATCTTTCTCCACACAGGCTCAATTCTTCGAACAATCCTGTCGTTTAGGATAGCTGTAAAGATCTTATACAGCGTGTTCAAACAAATTATCGGCCTTCATTTTCTTGGTTTGACTCGTCGCCTTTCTTCGGTAGGAGCGTTCTAACATCGGCCACTGCGGAATAGGCGTCTCCGACTTTAAATATGAGATGAAGATGCGGGCCAGATGTTTTTGCGTAGAAGTCAACTTCTTTCACCAGAAGTTTTTGATACCATCTGGTCCTTCAGCGGAAAAGTTCTTCGTGCCCCTAAATTCTTTTTTCACCTGTTCGGCAGTGATTCATGGACATTTCTCCTCAGATATTATGAAGTCGTCACAAAGCTCTTTTAAGTGAACGAAATTTGAGAGTTTCCTTTCAATTACAGTGTTTTCGATATCTTGCATAACTCTCTCCAAAAAGTCTACCTTGTCCGGCATGAGTGGATTTTTGACAAAAATAGGGAAATCGTTGAGGAGACGTGATGGGTCAACGAGAAACTGTGAATTCCTTCTGAACAATCCCTCCCCTTTCTGTATGGTAGATGCTCAGTTTTCGGGCGAACTTTCGTACCCTTTCCGTGAACGGCTTAACAAGATATTATGTAGGCAATCACACATTGTATATGGGACGCATTCTGTCTTGCCCATCAAATCTTCTTGTTCAGTGGACGCAAGCATCTTTTAACCTTTTCATCCATCGTTGCTTTTATCCTTCGATTTGAATCTCGCCGCACAATAAACAGATCAGTTGATGGTCTAGAGGTCGGATTCCTCCGAGATATCCTCACGAAGGGAGGTATTCATTTCGGCCAGATCTTGGGGCTTAGGAGAAACCTGGATATCAATGTTCTTTGTTGTCTTGCAATCGCGATCATCTCTCAGGAGGTGCCTGTTTTCCGCGGTTGGACTTAATGTCGCTTCCTTCTCTTCGTCTGCGGCTTGTTCATATAGTGCTTGGTGAAACGCTCTGCGTAAATATCCAGTTTTCGAGAAGTGGGTAGCTTAATTTCGCGAAGATTGATGCGAAACGTGCTCAAGCTCTGAGCGTTTCTTTCTCTATAGAGTGTGCATACGCGCCATAAAGCCTCCTTGAACAGAGATAATGCTGGCATCGAAGCAGTCCAGCAAGTCATCCTTGAATCGATTCGTCCACTCTATGTGAGCGTTTCGCCGGCTAGTTGTCGTGTTTCCATCTAATTTATTTTCAGCACCCCGAACTCTAGGGTGGTCGGAACTGTTTTCCGACCCATTGACGGATGTTCTGCGCGTTCGATCGTTTTGAACTGCTTCTACAAATTGTTGGTGGTTCAGTGGTGTAATTCTTGTTTCCACAAGCAGCGGAACTAAGATTCTCTAATCTGCTGTATTGAAATTTTTTATACCTTTGAATGCAAGACTTTTTACCGGGTATTCATCTTCGCCTCACAGTATTAAATAGGATTAAGTTACCTTCGGATGCTATTCGGATTAAACAGGATTGAAGTGAGACGAAAATAGTTGAGGTTTTTGCCCGCAAGCATGCGGCGATTTTAACAAATTATTACATTTTCTTATTTCGATGCCTCCATTCAATATGAGTCTATGTTCTGACAGCGCCGTGTATGAGACTATGCGCTGTGTACAGGCGTCTGGAATTAAAAATTAGTCATAAGCATCGACATGTGAGACGGGTCAAGGAACGAGAACGTCGCGCCGAGAGCAGGGTTCCGTGGTCGCAATCTCGCTTGCGCTAAAAACTCGACGAATCAGAACACGGCCCCACCACCAGGCCCGTATTGGATCAACTGAATCGAAAGACAGTAAGATGACAATCGATAGCAGCCATAAATCCTCCAAGCTATCATCTTCGCCATCTAAGAGCGACCTAAACCCCAAATCAACCGTCACAGTTAAAAATCCCTCAGTGACGGAACCCAAAAAATCGCGGATTCCCCCTATAAATGTTATAGTAGATTAAATTAAGCATCCATTTATTATGCTGCACAGAATCCTCAAAAATCCTGCCAGTACAGTCCGATTATTCACAGGTCCAATTCTGGAGTGCATTCTGTTAATATCTCTTATATAGAGGATTATCGAGCCACTCTTGCAGCTCTTGACAAGCAAGGCCTTCAGTACTATTTGTACAAGAGTAACGATGAACCTCAAGTTAAATTAGTGATTAGAAACATTCCAGTCACTTACCCAGAAGAAGTTCAATCTGATCTTGAAGAGCTGGGCTTCAATATCACATCCATTTCCAGGATGCGCAACCAAGTAACAAAAAAGGACCTCCCTTTGATCCTAGTGACAGTCCCTAGTTCACCTGAAGCCAAAGATCTTCTCGGATTAACTACTTTATCCTTCATTGAAATTACAGTTGAGCAGTATATTAAACCAGCTACTCCCCCTCAATGCTACAACTGCCAAAGATTTCACGACGTGTCCGGTACCTGCCATGCCACACCACGGTGTATGAAATGTGGACAATCTCATCACTCCACAGAATGCAAAAAGAACCCAAAATCGCCAGCCACCTGTGCCAACTGTGCAAAAGACCACCCAGCAAATTACAAGGGCTGTCTCGAGTATAAAAAAGCAACACTTGCAATTGAAAATGGAAAATTATAATTATGATGATACCTTAAAAATAATCTTTTGGAACTCATTAGGAATCTATCGTAAAAAACATGAACTAGTAGATTTTCTATATAAAAATAACATCACAATCACACACAATCGCACAGCAATTATCACAAGGAATAATGTTGAGCACCACGAATACCCAGTCCCAGAATTACAAAACCTGGAGGCTACTGTAATTAAAATTAAAATTCGCGGCAAACCATATGCGATTGTATCATTATACCAGTCACCATCTTTAAAGTTCATTAAAGCAGACTATACAAAAATCATTCAGATAGCCCCTTCAATGATAGCAGCAGGTGATCTTAACACCAAGCACATAGCCTGGAATAGTAGAACAGTAAATAAAAACGGAAAAGAACTTTTTGAATTAGTCTGTGATAAACACTTAGATATCGCGGCACCAGATACGCACGCCTTTTTCCATTCAATACTAAACACAAATCAGACCTTATTGACATCACAATATTAAAAAATAATCTTTTCGACTACGATATTTCTACAATAAATGAACTAGACTCTGACCATAGACCAGTCCTTATTAACCTAAAAACAAAGTGCGATAAAACCCCAGACAGGCCGCGTTATAATTTTGCAAAAGCAGACTGGGTAACTTTCATTAATTCAATCGACGAAAAAACAGACCCTAGACTCACACTAGAGAATCCGACAGAAATGGATGAAGCCATAATAAACTCTACATCCAATATAAAAACAGCAGTAGACCTCTCAGTCCCAAGAACTGTACTTAAAAAGTACGATACACACCCTTAATCACTCACCTTCGTAAGACAATAGATAAATTTTTGTTGGAAAACTCTTGTAATAATTGGACCGACGTAGTTATAAAACTCCAAATTAAAGATAATTCAATCTGGCGTATGACGAAAGCCCTCGCTAAACCCCAAGCGACCATTCCTCCACTTAAAAAACCAGATCTCACTTTCGTACTTAATGACAGCGACAAGACAAATCTTTTAGCAAAAAACTATGAAATACACTTCTCCCCTCACGATTCCCCCACAGATCCAGCCCATATTACTATTTGTGAAAAGGAAGTTGGAGACTTCCTTAAAAGCCCTTGTAAACAGAAAATTAGGCAAAGAAACCCTAGGGAAATTTCCAAGTGTATCAAAACTACTAAGAGCAACAAGGCTCCAGAACCTGACTCTATCTCTAACTCGATTCTGAAAAAACTACCAGAATCAAGCCTTATCGTTTTAGCCATTATCTTTAATGCCTGCTTTGACCACAATTACTTTCCAAACTCTTGGAAAACAGCTTATATCCTAGTCTTCCAAAAGGCAGGAAAAGACCCGTATCATCCCGATAGCTATCGACCCATTAGCTTACTAAACACAATGAAAAAAATTTTTGAAAAGATAATTCTCATTAGGATAAATAAACACATCGAGAAAGACAGCATCCTTAGACCAGAGCAGTTTACACTCGCTTTACTGCCTGCATATATAGTTTGTATTGCTTGTAGGAGCCATCCATGGACTCCGTACTCTTTAAGGATTTCCCAAAGTTTATTTCTATTTACCTAGTCAAATGCTTTTTCTAGGTCAGCAAATGCACATAAAACTTTCTTTCCTACTCTTAGGCTTATTTCTGTGATCTGTCTTAAGCTAAAGATCTGATCTGTACTCGCCACCGCACTTAAGCATTTCAGCGCTAATACTGTCTACATCCGCAGCCTTACCATTTTTTAAGTTTTTAATTATATTTTTAATTATGTCTTTTAAAGCGTCTACTATCCCGTCTGGATCGTATAGCATTTCATCTTTGCTGTTTCTCATGCTCACAAACTCTGTACTTTCACTTCTGTTCATCTCTTTAAATACTAGTATCATGGTTCCTTGAAAGTCGTTTTCTAATTTCTTCTCTTCTTTTATTCTGTTTTTAGCCTTACTTTCCTTGACTAATCGTTTAAACTTTCCTTTTTTTGTGTCTGTAATCATTTTCAAGTCTACTTCTTTCCTCATCGCTAAGACCTCTGATGTTTAACGTTCGCTCGTGCGCTTTTTTCTTTTCCTGTTGGGCTGTCTTAATTTCATCATTCCACCATGCATCACCAGATTTTCTTCCTAGTACCGCCGTACCACATACCTCAATCGTAGTTTTGATAATGATATCCCGTAACATAGTCCACGCACCCTCTACATCTTCATTGATTCTAACCGCCTCCCAAGTTGCCTCATATATGCGTTCGTTTATCCAATTGTGAAAATCTATACGCACCTCCGGTTTCTGTAAATTTTCAATCTTCATTCGCGTTTGTTTCGTTTTTGCTGTTTTCTTTCTCCTCCATCCCCACCCTAAGTTTATTTTGGAGACTAAAAGGTAATGATCAGTATTGCATTCGGACCCCCTCATAACACTAATATAAACAGACTAATGTATCTAAAAGATGTCTGAAAATAAGTTTATACATAACTTTCACACCTGGGTACCGATAAATTACTATCAATATCATAAACTTTTGGGAATTATGAGATTTCTTTCGACAATCTTTGATATCTTAAACATTCAAAATTTCTTGTAATTTATGGTATTCAAAAGTTTCCAGAAAAAATATAAAAAATTCGAAAATTCCCAGCATTTTTAGAAAATATATCGTATGCGACAAGCGCAGAAAGTAAGTAGTTGTAATTCTTGCGAAGATACAGTACTTGCATCGGCATATCTTCGAGTCGTTTCCTGCTTGCCTCCAACTCGCCTCCGATTCACCACTGGCTCGTACAGCCAACTTCACACTCGTATGGCACTGCCTAGTTTCAGCACTTCAAGTATAATTTGTACTATTTTCCAGTAAATCTTCACAAACTTTTTTAGGGGTTGTATGTAAATTATACTGTGCGCGCGGCTCGTAAGTTTGAGCGGACCTAGAGCGCACATCTGTCGGATTTCGCGCTCGGTCTTTGCACTTTCCCCACATTCTTGCACGAAGCTTTTAAAAAACTAAATTAATTAAATTAAATTAAATTAATTAAAATTTTTTTAAATTAAATTAAATTAAACATAGACAACTGTAATTTCGTAATTTTAAATTCTCTTTTATTGAAGTTTTTTAGCTTTAACGAATACATTCTCATTACGTGCCTCGCGGCGCGAAATTTTCTAAATTATGTTGAATTCTATTATATTTAATATATGTTTTAATAATTTCTGCACCTCGGTCCGGGACTTTCGTTTGAGGTGACAAATTTTACTGTCCAACGTTTTATTGTATCTTGTCTCGTGTTTCCATTGATGATAAAACCAAGTGATTCACGCTTACCCCGAAACGGATTGAAAGGAAAACTACTTTTATTATCAAAAAATTATTATTATTATTATAACATTAAGCCATTTCCCTTTCGAGGTAGCGTGAATTCTTCGGTTAGAAATAAAAAATATGCTCAAAAAGATTTGTAGTCCTTTTTGAGATCAACAATTTTACATGTTAACATTTTATTATTATTATTATTGGTAGATCTTTTTAAAGTGTACAATTTTGGTTCTTAACATTTTTGCATATCTCGTATAGTTTGTGTGGAAAATAGAATTTTTTATTTATTAAGAAGCATTTTCAATGGATAAAATAGAACCGTTGATCAAAAAGAGCTGGTTAACGGAATTCTCCTTTTTGGTAGACCTCACAAAAGTGTGCTAAAGCTCAATCTAAAAAGTCATTGTGCTCACAGTTTCCGACGACGACAACGACAACGACAGATATACACCAAAGTAAAAAACTCTATTTTCTCAATCAGTGGGTCTGAAAACGTCGAGATTTTATCAAATTCCTCGAAAGTCAATTTTCACATAAGGCCAATAACTTCTCATTTAAATGAGAATTTGAAAAGGAAAATAAAATTTTCCTGAGCTTAAAAGAAAACAACGGTATAAATAGAAGAAAGTGTTACTCAACTGAGTACAGGACGAATTTGTCAAATAAATTTAACTTTTAGTTTCTGAAACGTAAACAAATGAAAGTTCTGAATAAAGTATTAATTTTTATTAGATTTCCTAGATATATACTAGAATATAAAAATAAAAAGCAGTTCGAATTTTTGGAATAAAAAAAGAACGATTTCTCCAAGAAAATAATAGCAAGAATTAGACAAGTTAATAGAATTGGATATGATCCTGGAAAACCAAATTATAATGTGTAATAACTTAATAAAAAATAATAAGATAAATATAATGACTAAATTAGTGTTTTCAAAATTTTTGGAATACAAAGGTTAGACTTTTTATCTCTCTTTAGTGTGGGTCACTAAAGTTGAATTCTGCCGCGACAAATCCAGAGAATGGGGGGGGGGGTAATTTTCACCACGAAAATGTTTTAAAAAATTGAAAATCATGCCATTTTCTTCAAACTGAACGATAGATGGGGGGGGGGGGGTCAAAACGATATGAAGAAGTCAACAAAATTTTTATTGTATCGTAATTCATGAAATTTTTCTACATTTTTATGATTATTGTGCGGAAATCATATAAGCCAATTCACTTTTATTTTGTTTTCAAGAATCAAGCTACATTTTATAATCAAAAATCTTAAGCAAAGTTAATAAATTATCTTAAATTGCCTAAATTGCGTACAAAGTGATATTTACTTTATAATTTAAATATTAAAAAAATATTTATGAAAGATAAAATAATCCTTTCGATCAACACGATAAAGATGTTACGTTAAGGAAAAGAAACATACTGTCGGATAAATAAATAATCATTGTAAGAGCTGGCCCGGTATATTAAGACAAGCCTCGTAATTTAAGTTTCCGAACTGAGAAACTCGATTGCTGAATCAATGGTTTCTAACATTAACAATAATTAACTTCCATCAAATGTCAAGTTAATTATTTCCATTTTATTTTATGCAACGCAAGATAGTATTAAATTACGAATAATTGAAACTTCAGAATTTAATTCTAATTCTAAATCATCTATTATAATTCGATCGTTTTCACATCTGGTCGGTAGTATGATATTAAATAACACCTGCGTGAGTGCATCAATTATGTGTGAAACCAAACCTCAAATACTTAACTTTGCCATAGGAACATTATTCTACAAGCTGTATTTCGCTTTCGTAACAATGAAGCTAATTACGAAGACGTTATTTAAATATTGAACGTCTAATACTAATGCGTTAGTTTATGTTAGATTAACAGACGCCAATGCCTTTTAGAAACATTAAAATGTTGTTTTTTTCATAATAACAAATCGTTCTTTATTGTGAAGTATTATGGAAAGATTAACAAATTTAACAAACAAGAAAATAAATACCACAAACACTGGAGTGCATGAATGACAAGACAAAAAAGTATTGTTAATAAACAATAGGTAATGAATCATTATCATTTAATTCAAAATAATAAAGATATGACGTAAGATTTTCGTGAATGAACTTTGAACAATGCTGACGGATCCGTTGGTTCAGAAGACGAGAATAAAAGATTTATTAACTGTTCTTCGTTAATTGCCTTAGATGCAAAATATTTGTTTTGTCTGCATTCTATTGTGCATTAGACTATAGTGATATCAGAGCGTCTTGTTCATGACACTTATTCAATTTGCGTCAAATTGACTTATGTAAGGCTTACAATTGAATCAAATCCAATTGTATTGCCCAGAGACGGAATTCCAAGTAAAGCCCATCAAATTATCGCTTCAATGATTTCTTGGAAGAGAGAGTACAACGAAGCGGAGCTCTAATAATGATACTCATTTGGATTTCATGCTAATTTCCATGTAAATTTTCACATAATCAAAGTCAAAAATCATATAGGTTTGAATCAATGAAAGATATGCTAGGGATATAACAACAAAATAATTCTATATTCTCGTTTCGCTTTCAGCACCGAAAAATATGTGCATTGGTAGTAGCCAAAAAGTTGTGAATTATGATAAGGAAACCGATCCGATTTCGAAATATCACTAATTTAATAAAAACTTTGGACTGGGTGTTGTCGTTTTTATAATAATGTTATCCTTTATTGAAATAGTTCTCAACAGTTTTCACAAATTGTCATTCCAGAATTACATAAGTACCGAAAGGAAGAACATTCAAAAGCGATTAACTTGCGAGTTGAAAGGTAAGAAAATATATTTTGATTTTTTTATTATGATCATACCGTTAAGCCAGATCCCTTTCAGGGTAAGCGCTACTTACTCGATTCTAGCCTCGTTATACTGTTGGGGATCAAGGAGTTCATAGGAAGTGTTCGAGACGGTATAAGGGGTTGAGGGTATAGACTTTTACATTAATCTAGAATTCCCGTGTTGCTTATTTAAGTAACATGTTCGTCCCATGACACTCCTCCGACCCAGCTCGCTCTCTAGCAATCAACCCAGTCTAAGAGCTTCAAAAAGTCACCATGTGACATAGATCACACAAAAATACGCAAACTTACTGATAATCATATAGTGAGATCCATACACTTTATTATAATCACAGCCAGCAAGTAACGCTCTCCAACCGGGCCCATTAGTATCCTAGGTCATTCGTTTCAGGCGTCATTCACTCCACTGACACTCTTCATCATGCATTTCTTATAAACTATTTGTCGCCACATTTTCCTGTCCTGACCTACAACTTTAGCTTCCTTTCATCCATACATTTTCTCATACAAGCTCTTTTGTTTCTATGGCTTTTTATATCTTTTCGACTTAGGGTCCCATTCACACGTTCCCACCATTCTTTCCTTGGTTTGCCTCTAAGTGCGCTACCATTTACTTTACCTAAATATACTTGTTTCCCCAGTCGTTCTTGTTTCATTCTCCCAATGTACCCATTGTCGAAACTATCTCAACAAATTTCTTTCACACTTATCAAACAGTGTTTCCTCTACACCACATTCTTTGAGAATCCTCTCATTACTGAATTTCCCCATTAGCATTATACCGCAGACATTGCGCAAGAATTGCACGACAACCGCGTTAACTATACTCCTATTATACGCGTACAGCACGTGGATGCAAGTACAGAATTAGATAGTGCAATTTTAGCTTTTTACATTCTCATCAAAGAAAGTATTAGATTTGTGTAAAATGTACCCCCCCCCCTCCACCGTTTTTGTCAAATGTCCACGTTTTGAAACCTTCTGAACCGCAAAAGCAGGCTTTCGCAAATGCGTCTGTGTGTATGTGTGTGTGTGCGTATGTGGGTGTGTAGATTTTTGGTCTGTCAGGACGATAAGTAAAGGCTGAGGAAGGGAAGTAGGGGAAGGGTAGTGTTAGCTGGGGAAGCTAAAATAGGGGGAAGTAGAGGAGGAAGATGTTGTGGAAGGAGGAGCGTAGGGTGAAGAGAGGAGAAGGGAAGAAGAGGAATGTAGGGTGAGTAGGAGAGGAAAGTGTGGGAGGGAGATTGTTGGAGAGGAAGGTTTGAACGACTTAATTAACTTCTTAGTAGGCTACATAGGCACGTGGCGCCTACTTTGATTAATTTTTATATATTCTGTGATTCATTAGTATCACGGAAAGAAATGTGTGGTTGAGCTAACCATAGCAGTGGATGAGGCACCGCGTAAGCTCTTCGTATCAGAACCATGGCAATAGTTGCATTAATAAAGCACTGATGATTGTGTCAGGAGAATGAGTATACTTGTGGCATCCAAAGGCATATGATTAAAGGCAATAATAATAATAAGCCTCGGTGGCTCAGTTGGTTAGACGCTCGGACTTCACCTTAGAGGTCCGGGGTTCGATCCCTGAACTCTCTTGAAATTTTTCTATGTACCTTTAACGAGGTTCTGGTGGTTCGGATCCCACCTTAAGCTGTAGGTCCCCCCATCGTACACTTGACTGCAACCCAGTCCGTGAATGATGGCGTAAAAGCCAGCCTTTGCCCAATATGTCAAGGCCCACGCTCTTATCAGATCACTTGATTGCATTATAATAATGCGCCCGTGACTAATAATATATACCGGGACAGCCCCGTGCATACTACTAAAAAAAAAGGAGCCTCGGTGGCTCAGTTGGTTAGACGCTCGGACTTCAGGTTAGAGGTCCGGGGTTCGATCCCTGAGCCGGTAACTCTTGAAATTTGTCTATGTACCTTTACCGAGGTTCTGGTGGTTCGGATCCCACCTTAAGCTGTTGTAGGTCCCCCTATCATGCACTTGACTGCAACCCACTCCGTGAATGATGGGGTAAAAACCAGGCTTTGCCGATTATGTCAAGGCACACGCTCTTATCAGATCACTTGATTGCATTACAATAATGCGTCCGTGACTGACAATATATACCGGGACAGCCCCGTGCATACTATTCAAAAAAATAAAAAAATCCAACTCTAACCAAAAATGCCTTCGACACATTGGGCTGTAACCATCTGAAGCTTGAGATATTAATTTTCCTTAAATATAGTACTACCAATAAAAAAGAGTTAATATAATTACAACTATTTATTTCTCTACCCAATTGCCACTTATTAATTAAAAGTAATAAGATATTCGCTAACAATTAATTTCCATTTTAATTCACCCAAGCGTTTTGAAATTCAATTTATTTAAATCCATATTCTATTCCTTCTTTTGCACACTCCAACTTTTCAATCCCGTTCAGTACCGTTCCGTGCAATTTTCGACGTTCATTAGCAGGGATTCAATTTTATTGATCCTGACTACGGATTTTCGTCTTGTTCAACTCCTTTCAGTAGTGTTCTGTGAAATTTTCCGAGGTGCATTGAAGGGTCATATGGTTCACGGATTCGTGATCAGCGCACCTGAAAACGTATTTTGTAAGAATCATTACCTTGATATTAGAAAACCATGACAAGCTACTAGGTTCAGAAATTCTAAAGAATGCTTTTGACCTTCATTCGACCTCTAGAGTTCACTCGATCCTGTGGGTAAAAATTTATCCGAACGTAAAATGTTCGGCTATTTCAGAATGTGAGGTAAAAAGATGATATCCTTCGATTTGACAAAGTTGACCTTCAAACGCCCTTAGTCCTAATGCGTAGGGGTAATAGGGGTCATGGATTCGTGATCAGAGCACCCGAAAACGTATTTTGTAAAGATCATTACCTTGATATTAGCAAACCATGACAAGCTACTAGGTTCAGAAATTCTAAAGAATGCTTTTGACCTTCATGTAACCTCTAGAAGTCACTCGATCCCGTGGGTAAAAATATATCCGAACGTAAAACTTTCCGCTCTTTCAGAATCTGAGGTCAAAAAGATGATATCTCTCGAATAACTTAGTTGACCTTCAAATGACCTTGATCCTGACGTGTGGGGGTCGTAGGGGTCACGGATTTGTGATCAGCGCACCTGAAAACGTATATTCCACTTGGTTCCACTCCCGAAAATATTTTGTAGTCCTGCGTCGTCTTCCAACAATTTGTACTGATGTTGAGGCAAGTTGTTTCATGGTTAATTAAAAAAAATATATCAGTAGTTATAACAATTCTCTCACTGGAAATATGAAATATAACATTTTCAGAGAAGAGTAAAATTTATTTTCACTATTTGAATAAAATCGTCGCGTGGCTCGAATTTTTTCCCATATTTATCACTGTGTCACGGTTTAAAAGACGACCGGAAAAATCAGTTATTAATATGAATTAAATTTTTCAATCCCAATCAATGCAAGCCTTTGTATATTACCGATATAAAATTATCTTATGTCTCGTAATAAGGTTAAAGTAATGAGTATTGGTAAAAGTATAAAAATTCGCATATTTTTTGCTCGTTTGAAGCAAAATATTTTTATTTCTTATTTGAATGAACTGAAAATGTTTCCCATTGTTACCAGACTTACGCCTCTACACAGTTCAAGCCACAGAAAAATGATCAGTTTGCAATTTTATAAATTTATTACCTTTATATAAATAAGTACTTTATAATGAATCAAGTACGTATTTAAAATATAAAATTATTTAGAAAACCTGGAAGCAAGTTTACCTTTTGAATAAGGCGACTTCTAATTTGAACTGAGATTTAGTTTCAAAAGTTGGTAACATTTTTAGAAACATGTTCAACAGCCGTTCAACAGTTTTGCGGGAATGAGATGCTGAAATCGAAGGTAATCGATTCTTTTGTGTTGAAATCTCGAAAATCTCTATTCGAAAAATCTAATTAGGTATTTTCACTTTAACCAACAGATAAAACTTCACTTCGTTGAGTGCTGAGGGCAAAACAATGGACCGAATGCATGGGATTCGGTCGATTTTTGCCCTATTTTGCTAATATCTTCGTAAAAACTAATTTTTTATACGTAAGTGTATTTGAAAAATAGTTTTTATTTTTCAAGAACTATTTAATGAAATAATAAAATTATAATAATTGTTATTCATTACGAAGATATTATAGAAATAAAGTTTTGTCCAATACATTTGGTCCATTGTTTTCCCCTTAGTACTCAACGAAGTGAAGTTAACTGGTGGTTGAAGTGAAAATACCTAATTTTATGTTTTTCAGATAGTACAGTTGTACACTACCGCTAGCTACCAGCCTGACGAGAACGTAAGGGAGTATAATTCCACGAATTCGGCACTTAGGGAGTAGCCTCACTCTACTCCACGTTGGAACTCACACGTTGAAATACGTGCGGCGGAGAAGTGAAACAAACGGAGATTGCAGTTAGCTGGCGTGTACTGTATCCCATTATCTCCCATCATCAAGAATATGTCTGTATATACTATAGCCATACCTTTTCTATATACTTTAGACATACTTTTCCCATACTGTAAACATTCTTTACATACTTGAGCTATACTTTGCAGATACATATACTTTAACCATGCTTTGAAAAAACTTCAACTATACTTTCGCTATACTTCATTTATACTGCAACTAAGAATAGTCTCATTTGTCATACTTTTACTATACTATCAAACATGAATTTAAAAAAATATTTGTATGCGTTTGAAATAATAGCGCACTAAAAACTAAATTGTTCGATTAAAAAAAAGTTCTTTCAAAGCCGTCTAAAAGTTGTTCTTTCCGTAAAAAGCGTATATTTCAATTTATCACGAAAAGAAGGAGGATTGGTTGAAGTTTTGCTTTTAACAATTAACTTTTCTTATTATAAAATTTAGTATGAACTTGTAGTCGACCACTAAGTATTTTGTCCAAAGGTGGTTTCGTTATAACAAGGGAAGGTCTTCATCCCGGAGGGTTATAGCCGGTCGACAAAGATTCCTTGAGGTACCCACAACAAATTTCAACTCATCCTATACCCTACCTTTTCGATATTTTTGCGTCCCAACTCTTCAAAGATGTAAATTTCAACCATATTTATGCGTTTTTTCACATGCAGTTAAAGCAAATTTTTTTAACGTTCGTTTCTCCTCGTTGCAAAATCTTATCTAGTATTGCACTGATAGGTTATTATTTATGTTTTTAAGGATTCTCAACACGATTCTGATGTTACTTTCTTATTATAACATCATCTTCATGAAGAATTTAACGTCTTAATTGATCATCTTGTAAATTCTACGATAACATAGGCCTACAAATAATGGGTTCATGTCAGTTGTTGGATCGCGGAGGGTCATTCCCAAAGTAATTTTTTGCGTAGAATCCGAATCTGGTGTCAAAATTGGCCCGTCACGTCAGGATTTTGAGATATTTTCGGTTATGCACCCAAAAAATTGCGTTTCTGGCTACTTTTGAGGGTATATACAGAATGCAAAACATTTTCTTGGCCTTTCTCTTCAGTTACACTATCAGTAAGATAATTAATATAAACTATTATATAAATATAAACTACTATATAATATTAATATATTATTATAAGCTATTATATAGTATAAACTAAAAACATTTTTCATCATTGTGTATGATTATAGAAAATTTGTATTCGCAATTTTGAATCCACCATATTGAGAATATCTCGTTGTGCATTCTGTATATAACCTCAAAAGTAGCCAGAAACGCCATTTTTTGGGTGCATAACCGCAAATATCTCAAAATCCTGACCTGACGGGGCAATTTTGACCCCGGATTCGGATTTTACGCATAAAAATACTTCGGGAATGACCCTCCGCAATCCAACAACTGACATGACCCCATTATTTGCAGGCCTGTGTTATTGTAGAACTCACAAGTTGATCAATTAAGACGTTGAATTCTTCATGAAGATGATGTTATAATAAAAAAGTAACATCAGAATCGTGTAGAGAATCCTCAAAAACATGAATAATAACCTATCAGTGCAATACTAGATAAGATTTTGCAACGAGGAGAAACAAACGTTAAAAAAATTTTCTTTACCTGAATGTGAAAAAACGCATAAATATGGTTAAAATTCCGAACTTTGCAGAGTTGGGATACAAAAATATCGGAAAGGTAGGGGATAAGATGGGTTGAACTTTGTTGTGGGTACCTCAAGGAATCTTTTTTGACCGGTTATAACCCTCCGGGCGCTGAACACCTGAAGACCTGCCCTTGTAAGAGCGAATAGTTAAGGGTGTGGCATGAAAGGCTTTAAAGCTTTAGAGCCAAGGAGGCTTATCGGGGCTCCCAACCCGCCTATAAACTAAACGCTACTGGTGGTTCGCAAATCCTAGCATAGTCTGTAAGAAATCGCCTATACCTATGAATCGACGAACCTTTTTTAATCTAGTTGGCCGTAGATATTCCAATATAAGTAGAGTGCGACGTGAACCACCAACAAGAACGCTGTCACATGATGTTAGCCCAGTATAGAACCTGTAAGGTATACTTGGGTTGCCAGAACCCTCAGTGTTTCTGAATCGTTCTGCACGGTACGATGCGGCCCTGAGCACTGAACACTATTCCCGCCTAAATGGATGGAGATTTCTAATAACAGACATTCGAATAAGGGAGGTCGCACTGTATTATCTTATACTCATTCACGTTTACACTACTTTAGTCTACCACAAACCACAATTACTAAACCTGAAGACGACAGGAATGTGGACATAGCTAGGCTGAGAGTAATTGCAATACTTGGATACGACTGAACGTTTTCTCCAGCTAGTAAAAATGATCCTCGAACGTCTTAATTATGACTATTATATCGTCCAAGAATGCGAACACCTGCGGCCTTGACTTGATGTTGCTACTTTATGCATTAATCTCTGTAACGTTGTAGGTAGGCTCCCATCAATCTTAAAGGCATCAGCTTATATTGATACAGGCCATTTTTGTCACAATGAAGGCAGTCTTTTTCTTGCTCCCCTTACTTCGTGGAATTTGGCGATACAACGTTAATATATAACTAGCTGAACCTACCTTATCCACAATCTCCGTCATATGAGGCAGAGGATATTCATCTATCCTAGAGGCTATATTTACTCGCCGAAATTCAATATGAAGCAGCTATTCTCCATGTGACTTGCGAGCCATCAAGACTGGACTACTTGTACAATACACCACCATGAGCCAGGAACTAGAAAAAGTGGCTAAGAGTCATGATCTTCTTATTCTCGTGAGAAATAAACTATAATTTTGCTTATATAGGGGTTTTCGGGTCGCTGATTTCGAATATAATGTCGAAAATTATAAATTCAAGATGGCGGACTCAATATGGCTGCCAAAATTTCAAAATTGTTACATGCTTAATGAAGTTTGGTACAAGGAGGTTTTTGAGGTCGCTGATTTAGAATTATATATAAAAAATTATAAATTTAAGATGTCGGATCCAATATGGCGACCAAAGCTTCAACAATTTTACATACTTGTGTAAAATTCGGTACACAGTGTTTTTAAGATCGCTGATTGCGAACTTAATATAAAAAATCACAAATTCAAAACGATGGATCGTTTATAGCAACCAAAAATACAAAAAATGGCTAATTTAGGTAAAAAAAATTTCCTTTGATATTTGAAGCTTTATGAGAGCAATTATGATTACGTAAATTTTAATTAAAATAATGGTACCATTGGCCTACGAAATTGTAGTTTCCAGGGTCTACCACGAGGAGCTTGCAGTAAGACTTTAGACCTCATATTTATTTTAAATGTTTATTATAATATTTTACATAAATATTAGTTTATATATCGTGACCCTGAAACCTAAAATTTTATTTTGCTAAATGTACAGTAGAGGCTTTTCGAAATTGGGTACTTTGTGCATAAAGACATTTACTGATATTAAAAAGCAAATTTTTTACCTGTTTCTGGGACGTATAAATAGAACACTGCCACAAGATTTAATTTTGGGTACGCCAAAACTTCGGCGTGGTAAGTTCTTTAATTTATTACTGATTTATGAAAAATATTTAAAATGGAATACATTATAAGTGTATGAAACATATATTAACATGAATACGTTAATAATCCATGAAAGATATATTATAATGTTTATAACGTTGCCATACATTATAACCTTTCATCATTTTGACTTTGGAAGCTGTCTTGAATTTTGCGCTGATTGTCATTTTTATAATAAGATTAAAATTATGCAAAGAGATAGCAGCAAACTCCCGGTAAGAAGGCGTGCATTGGAAAGTATTCGAAAATTTCCAGTTCTAGGGTGACGTGACAATGATTGAATCCTTTTCGATACCGTTTTTGTCGTCGCGTTTTGAATCCCCATAATAGTAGAAGTTATCTCTTAAACTGAATCCTTTTCTTACCCAGTGGCGACAACATTTTTCTGCATGCTTTTGGATACCTCAAATCGACCATGAAATAGAACATTTTTAATCCCTTTTTGACTTGCACATTTCACTCTTCTTATTTACTGTTTTTCGAATAATAATGAGGTTAATAGCATTCAGAAACAAATTATTAGCCATTTTACGTTGTCAAGATTGGTTGCTACATAGGTAGCTGTAATGAAAACTAATTTTTTTTTAAATTCTTTATCATGATTGTTTTTAATTGATCACATTTGAATGAAGCGAGAGTTTCAAGATGAAGTGATGTATTGTTATGCATAACCCTACTATATTTTGCCAATTTTATGCTTCTGAAGCGCCTTTGAATAGTTCTAATGCGTTGAACGAAAATGGTGCTTTTAATTTATTTCAGGTAACGTTTGACAGCTCCGATCAGCTTTAAAAGGGATTGGAATCTAAATATTTTCGCTGCTTAATCGGGGATTCGAAAAAGAAAGACAGAAACAGCATTCATAGGTATTGAAGTTTTTAATACCTTTTAATGCAAGCCTTCTTACCGGGCTACCTTATTACATTGAACTGCCTTATTTTCGACTTTACAAAAAAAAATCAGAAGGATTATTTTCTCGATTTTTTACCGCGAATTTAACGGTAAAATTCTATCTTTATATCAATTAATCTCAAACGGTATTTTTCGAAAAAGTTCGGAATGATCCGGTAATATCCAAAAATAATGTATCCTGACTGTAGATGATGATTTTACAGTAAACTAATACAAATTATGCAATTAAACATTTTAGAAAGTTTTCTGATTTATAATTTACCCTGATTTTTCAGTTCAAAAATTTCCGGGAAACTTAACCGGAAATTTCAAAGGTATACGGGTAAAAAAATGTATATCAAATCAATTTCAATACTATCAGCGAATTCGACTTGAATCGCGATTTAATTTTAGAGTCGTTTTTAATTTTTGAATCTCAGTTAAAATCGATTATCATTGTTAAATCAACTCGTCCTGTAGTCAGAACTAGTTAAAAGGAACAATATTAATTCTATTATATTCTTAACAAGTCGTTCAATTCACCCTTTAATTTTTTTACATTGATTTAGCAATTTACAAAAAATCACCTTTTTATTATTCTAAAACTGATCTTATGATCAATTTATCTGATAATAGAAGTCCAATTTTATTGTTAACTAATTCTCACATATTAAGTATTGAATTTTGTTGTTTTCTTCAGATCCCTTCTTTGATCCGAGCACCAAGTCATAAAAAAAAATATTTCAAAATTCTTGTGATTGATTCATAAATTATGTTAAGTTAAACTTAACACGATCAACCTCCTCATCTGATTGGAGTTTAATTTTATAATTTCAAATTTAATTTTTGATTGAATTATTTTCAAGTATATTTCTGAGCATCTATTCGATGAGCGATGATTCATCAGAACACAACAATGAGTCATCAAAATTACTACCGACTGTCCCCGAATGTTAAGATCTTATAGTGTGTTCTGAAAAGTTATTGGCCTGTAATTCTCTTAATTTAACAAATTTCCATTTTTTGGTAGGAGTATAGTACGTCCTAACACCAGGCATTGCGGAATGAGCGTTTCCAACTTTAAATTTAAGGTATATATGCGGGTCAAATGCTGGTGTGTAGAAGTAAACTTCTTCCACCAGAAGTTTTTGATACCATCTGGCCCTGCAGCGGAAAAGTTCTTCGTAGCCCTAAGTGCTTTTTTCACCTTTTCGGTACTGATTGATGGACATTCCTCCTCATATGTTATGAGGTCGCAAGAATCGTTGAAGCGGATGATATTATCAGTACCTTCTTCCAACTCCAGTGTTTTCGGGATCTTGTATATTTCTCTCCAAAAAGTCTTTACCTCGTTGAGCTTTGGTGGATTTTTGACAGAAGCGGTAAGATCGCTGAAGAGGCGCGATGGGTCAGCGAGAAACTGTTGATTTTTCCTGATCCATATCTTCCTCTTATGTATTCTCCTCCTTCCATCAGATAACACCCGTGTTTTGTCAATAATATGCTGCTTGATTTTCAGCAGCTTTGACTTGTTCAGTTTGTGACTGTAGATCCTCAGTTCTTGGGCGACCTTTCTAACCCTTTCCTTGCACGGTCTACCAGATGCTATTTAAGCAATCACACAATGAACCCAAAACGCATTCTGCCTTGCCCATTCAATCTTCTGGTTCAGTTGATGTAAGCGTCTTTTGATATCCTCACGAAGAAAGGCATCCATTTCAGCCAGATCTTGGGACTTAGGAGGAACCAGCATGTCAATGCTCCTCCTTGCCCTGAAATCGCGATCATCTCTCAGAAGGTACCTACTTTCTGCGGTTAGTCTTAATGTCGCTTCCTGATCTTCGTCTGCAGCTTGTTCAAGCAGCGGTTCGAGAAGCGCTTCGCGTACATATCCATTTTTCAAGAGGTAGACTTTCTATCGTTTTGAACGACATCTACAACTTTTTGTGCATTTTCCCCGCAAGTTTCTTACCATTTCGTTGGCACGCAGGGATGCTTTCCAGGCTATTAACCAGTGAAAGCTTGGCACCTCCAAGAGCACCAATGACCAGGACTCTCTTTCATTTCATTCTCCTTGGTTGTGATGCTTTTGCCAGATGGTGTCGAAAATTCGATAACGAACATGGTTCGTTTCTCTAAGTCAAGAAGAACTATGTCAGGTCTTGAGCACGTAACAGAAACATTTGTCAAGAATATGAAGTTCCGGTATATGCGACACCTCTCATTTTCGACAATTAACTCTTTTTACCTAAGAAAGTTTGACGGAGCCGCATTAGGGCTAATTCCTTACGAGTGACAGAGATGGTAATAAAGCACTTTTAGTGCCGCATTGTGCCCTTGGATGTACGTCGTTCCCGCATTAGTTGCACAACTAGATATTATATGTCCTAGATGCTCGGGGTGTGCACGACATGCTCTGCAGCTATCATCAGGAAAGTCTTGGCTTAAAATTTGGCGACAGTATGATAAAGTTGAAATGACACCGAATTGATACGCTCAAATGAAACCCTCCGTGCCCGACTTCAATCCGGGTGATTTGAGGAAAGCAAACGTTAGCTGCTACATCGACTGATCCTTCACATTTCTGTGGAAGATGTCGTGCATCCTCTTATGGAGGATCTGTTCACGGAAGTTTTTCTCCTGCGCTTTCTTGATCTGGGCCTTCAGGAGTGAGTACTAGATGGATATTGTTTGATGCATTTTGTTCACTCCTGATATTGAAGTCAAGGCCCACTTTTTCGTACTTCGTGACCATTTTAAGAAGAGGGTCTTATCCATTTGCCACTATATCTGCTATACTCAGAATAATCCTGTTGTGAAGACATTGAAGGTTAAGAATTCCATGACGACCTTGACGGCGTACAGTGGGCTGAATCGGGAATTTACTATTCAAAATCACCTACAGCCTACAATTCTCAACCGATTTTCAATTTTTTTCTTCAGAAGTGATCAGCGATAGTTGCACAAGAGCGTTTATGGATTAAATTTTGTAATTTTTGTTATTTTCTGTTTTTTATATAAATAAGCAACGAGCGAAAATGAGACATTTTTTAATTATTATTTTTCATCTTCAAATCAATAAATTAATTAATCCCATTCTCGGCGAAAATGAATAACGAAGTATGCAAAGAATATAAATACTTTACAGGATATCGAATCTAATTGTTATAAACGAATTATATTGATAAAATGTCAACTTATTGGAAATTTGGCTTGCAAAGTATATATTTGTAAGTTGAAATTGCTTGATTTTATCAACAGAATCACGTTTGATCATGAACATTTGTTGTATGTTATAATTTGTTTATTTTATAAACAAATTATGTAAACAAATGCATAGTAATTTGAAGACGATTAGAAAGAAAACCCATCACTTTCTATCTATAAATGGTCAAACTATGCATTTGTTTATAAGATTTCTTTATTATATAAACAAATAATATCAATTGACGATTCTCTGTCACTAAACATCACCACTTATGTAATTTGAAGACGATTAGAAAGAAAAACGATAACCTTCTGCCAATAAACGCCTAAGCTATGCATTTCTTCACATAATTTGTTTATAGAATAAACAAATTATATTATACGACAAATTTTCATGATCAAACGTGATACTGTTGATAAAATCAAGCAATTTCAACTTCCAAATATACTTTGCAAGCAAAATTTCCAATATGTTGACATTTTGTTGATATAATTTGTTTATAACAATTAGATTCAATATCCTGTAAAGTATTTCTATTTTTTCCATACTTCGTTATTCATTTTTGTCGAGAATGGGATTAATTAAGTTATTAATTTGAAGATGAAAAATAATAATTAAAAAATGTCTCATTTTCGCTCGTTGCTTATTTATATAAAAAATAGAAAAAACAAAAATTTAACAACCTAATCCATAGACGCTCTTGTGCAACTATCGCTGATCACTTCTCAAAAAAATAGAAAATCGGTTGAAAATTGTAGGCTGTAGGTGATTTTGAATAGTAAATTCCTGATTCAGCCCGGCGTGAGATGTAAAGTCGCGGAACAGACGACTTAGGGTGCATGCTTTTGTTCATGTGCATAACTTTTCGTGAGCCGATATCGAGAAATCTGAGCTCGTCCTTCGTCCATGGAACCATTCCATATGAATAGAGTACTATCGGGGCCGCAAGCATTTTCGTTGTAGATACTTTGTTCCTCACCGATAGTTCGGAGGACTAAATCTGTCGGACAAGACGTTTGTATTTACATCGGAGAGCATTCTTAATCGATGCTGCGTCCTGTATGATGCTTTGTGGCACGCCCAGATATGTATAGGTCTCTCCAGCGGCAAGGTGTCGTTTAGGTCTTCTATCGACGAGATCGGGGTTTTCGGGGATGCCATTAAGTTTTCCTCGCTTTAAATAAACCTTGGCAGATTCTTCTTCTAGCCCAAACTACATTCCAATCTCCCCAGTGTATTTCGCGACAATCCTTAGAGCTAGATTTAGTTGCTCTTCATTTTTAGCATAGATCTTGAAATCTTCCATGTAAAATACATGAGTGACCTTATGCTTTCGATTTCGAGGATTGCCGCAGAGGTACCCTTCGGAATGGCGAAGTGCGAGAGATAGTGGCAATAATGTGAGGCAAAAGAGGAGAGGGCTCATGGTGTCACCCTGAAAGACACCTCTCTGAATGGTGACGTTGTTAGTTGTCACACGATGTTTTCCAATTGAGATAGTAAATCTAGTTTTCGAAAGCGGCATCAATCTCTCTATGCACCTCACGATGTACGGATGAACCTTTAAGCTTTCCAACAGACAGATGATAAGTCTATGGGACGCTGAATCGAAAGCTTTTCGGTAGTCAATCCAGGCCATCGATAGGTAGCGCTGATAGGATGCTGCTTCTTTGCACACACATGTACCGATGAGCAGGTTCTCCCGACATCCTTTTATGCTTTTCTTTGAGCTGCGTTGTTCATACATCTCTCGTCACACAGCTCCGATTGTCTGAGCAATCCTATCATTTAGGACAGAGGCTGGTGGGTTGAAGGAAATTTCTTCCATCAGAAGGTCTTGATAACATCTATTTCCAGATCGTAATAGTTCTTCATGCCTTTTAATACTTTTTTCACTTCCTCGGTATTGATAGGTGGGAATTCCTACTCAGGCGTTATGAGGGCACTGCACAGCTCCTTAAAGCTATTTATGTTCTTTGAGTTTTCTTTCATTGGATGTTGGACTTTCTAAACTTCTCTACAAAGTGCCTCGACCTCCTTTGATGTGGCGGGTGATCGACAGTAACTGGAGGGTCTTAGAAGAGACGAGATGGGTCAGAGGAAAACTGTTGATTTTCTCTGACCCACCTCCCTCTTCGCTGTAGACTTCTCCTAGCCTTAGATAGTACCCGTATTATGTGAACAATATGCTGCCTAATGTCAGCAGCTTTGACTTGTTGAGTGTGTGATAACGAATCCGCAGTTTGCGGCGAAATGTCAGACCCTGGCAGTGAAATTCTTGCCAGATGTTATAAAGCCATAACACACCGAATTGCGGTACGCGTACTGTCTTGCCCAGCCTATCTTGGTGCTGAGCTGATGCGTTTGTCTTTTGGTCTTATGATCAGCCGTTGGTTTTGTTATACGGGTTGCATCCATTAAAGTTCTCGCTGCATTATACATTCTACAATTGATAGTCCAGAGGTTGGACTTTTCGGAAAAGTCTTCACAAAGCTTGTCATCAAGTTCAGCCAGATCTTTGGGTTTAAGAGAAACCTGGATGTCGATATTTCTCCTCGTCCTAAAGCATCGCTCTTCCTTTATTGGATGCTTGTCCGCGGTTAGTCTCAGTGTAGCCTCTCTTTCTTTGTTGCCGGCTTGTTCTGGCTACGGTTGAGTAGACGCTCCGCTTATATAACCCCTCTTTCGAAGTTCCTCGACACGGTTTCGCAGACGTTGATGCAAAAAATGCTCTAAGTATTTCTCGCACCACAGAGCATGCAGTCGCACCATGTAGCTTTTTTGTTTAGAGGCCATACTGGTATCGTAGCACTCCAGCAGGTAGTCCTTAAGTCAATTCGCCCACTCAAATGTATTGAAATTTTGCCAGTCCATCGCATTGGCTCTCACTTGATTGGCTCCCCCCAACTCATGGGTCGTCGGCATTGTTGTCCGACCCATTGTCGGGAGCCCTGCGCGTTACATTCTTTTGAACCGCACTTACTACAACTATTTTTGGTGTTATCATTATTGTTCCCACGAGCAGTGAGGGAAAAGGGTTCTTCCATCCTTGTAGAATCTCGCATGCAAGGATAAGGCTGTATACTCTGAGGTCGCCCAGTATCTCAGACAGCTTTCGGCACGGTTGTTACACGTCCGCTTGGGGATTATTTCTTTCGGGACTATCCCTGGAGAATTGTCCGCGACTGCTTATTAAGTATTGTAACCATTCAGCAGAAGCCCTTGGTACAGAGAACCTCTATCCGCAACCCGAGGACTCGTTTGATGGCTTTATCATAGGCCCTTCGGTTCTATTCCAAAGGAACCGAAACGGAATATATGTATTTATTTATTATAGCTATATAGTATTACAATAAGAAGGCTCA
The DNA here is from genome assembly GCA_011634705.1 of Andricus grossulariae. Classification (NCBI taxonomy): domain Eukaryota; kingdom Metazoa; phylum Arthropoda; class Insecta; order Hymenoptera; family Cynipidae; genus Andricus; species Andricus grossulariae. The sequence continues at coordinate 29,321,609 of JAABKJ010000755.1, read as the reverse complement.
CATTGAAAAGTATTGGAAAATGTCCTGTTCAATGGTGACGTGACAGATATAGAATTCTTCTCAGTACCGTTTTTATCCTCTCATTTTGAATCCTACAGCAGTATAAGTTATCTCTTCAGCTGAATCCCTTTCGTTACCCAGTGGCGACAATATTTTTCTGATTACTTTTGGATACCCCAAATCAACCATGAAATAGAACATTTTTATTCCCTTTCAAATTTGCACATTTCGCTGTTATTATTCACGGGCTTTTGAATAACAATAAGGTTAAAAGCATTTAAAAACACAGTATTAGTAATTTTACTTTGTGAAGATTAATTTCTATAACGGCAGCTGCGATGAAAGATAATTTTGTAAGTTTGGTTGTCATGACCTTATATTTTATTCGTCGATCACATTTGAATGCAGCGAGAATTTTTGGCATTCCTAGTTATTGAAATTTTTTACATCTTTAAATGAAAGCCTCCTTATCGGGTATATATATGATAAGAGACGGTGTGGAGAGACGCCTGAGTGTGAGTGATTAGAGAGACGTGAACCTGTGTTAGCGTTCAAGGCGAATGTCGTGAGAGCTGTGGCTCGTTTTAGTATTTGATGTGGAATTGCTTAGGCAGTCGCGGCAATGATAAAAGTGAAAAAGCTCGAGACGTGTTTTCAGTTTGTTATAGCAGATGTTCAGCCTGAACGCATTCAAGTTGTATGTGAAAACCTGTCGTTAGGTATTCAGCAGAGATTTATATTGAAGTGCTTTACATATTTTAATTGATCGGTGTGTTCATTTTCGAAGCCTGGGCTAAAAATATTGTGATACTTCAGAGGTAGAATAGTAAGAGATTATGCTTGTAACAGTGGCCCACCCTGTCAAATCGATGCCGAACAAAGGATAAAAATGGCGTCAATATCAAGCCATGTTGTAATGTTAGCGCGGAATGCGTTTTAGTTTAAAAGAGACTAGTGGTACTCATGAAGTTTTCTCAATGAACTAAAATCTCAAGCAGTCGTGAATTCAGTACATTCAGTGAAAAAATGTTTTGAAAACACCGGACATCAATCAGCTGATGACAATTATGAGGTCTATGATAGAGCAAAATACAATTCTCCTTTGTCGCACCACATACATGAATTTATTGGACTAGAAGGAGCTGCACAAGCCAAGACCTGATCCAAACAATTAGAGCCTACGGCAACCCTGCGCCGTTGGACTGAATACGTTGCATTTAAAATGGCAAGGGCCGACTTGAAGAAAGCCGCCCGGAACTGGTACCTTAGTCCATCGACATCATTCTAAATTAGTAAACATTCCGAGAAGAATTTGAAGGGATATAGGGACAGTTTTAATGAAAAAATCCCTCACAGAAAAATGGAAAGCAATGAAGCGGCAAAATCAGCACCAATGTGAGGACACGCGTGAATACTTCTTTGATAATGTTTTAATTCTTCCCGGTATCTTAGAATATTAATGTAGTGAATGCCTTTTCCGGGGTTTTGATGTTTTTATTTAAAAACTGCCGACATATTTCAGCTCGGATCCGAGTCCTCTTCAAGGCATAGTTCTTATTATTAGTTAAGGGAAATTAAAAAAGTTTCTGGGAAGATTGTAAATAGTTGTCATTTTCAAATAGTTTGTAACTTTAAAATTGGATCGTCATAGCCTTAAAATTTGATCAAATTTTTGTCTCGTAGGAGATAAATCCTAGAGCAAATAATTTTATATATTCTACATTCAAAAAAAAAAAGAAAGCTGCAGAGCCTTGTGGTATGTGGTCATGTCGATATAATTTAACATACCACAAGGCTCTGCCAAATCCTTTTTTAAAGAATGTAGAATATATAATAATTTGTTCTAGGATTTTTCTCCTACGAGACAAACATTTCATCAAATTTTAAGGTTATGACGATCCAATTTCAAACTATTCCAAAATCTCTTCCTTCACTACATTCATATTCTTCTTTGATAATGTTCGCTTGTGCAGGATCTCGGATTTATCATTTCCGAAATCAATACTCAGATTGCTATCGAACTATGGTCGCAAAAGACTAGCGCTGCTATTACGTCTCAAGAGATCTTAACCATGGTTTATCATCTCAGTCATCGAATAATTTAAATAAGGACATTAAAAGTGAAGAATGTTTGTGATGTCGCGAAAATGACACATCGCCAGAGTCTCTTTCGGAAAAGAAGGAAATAACAATAGTTGTTTTATTTGTTTTTTTTAAAGCTTTCGATACTGTTGATCTCAAGCTTCTTTTAAATAAATTTCGTACTTTAATCTATCCAGTACTGCAATTCCGTGTTTCGAATCCTACTTAAAAAACCGTTGCAAAAAGTGCTTAATGATAAGGGTGAATGGTCCGATTGGGTGGGGATCGAGAGTGAAGTCCCCCAGGGCTCCACTCTTGCCCTCCTCCTTTTCGGTCTGTACACCTATGACCTTGGCGGTGATCTTGAGCATTGTAAGTACCATAAATACGCGGACAATTTTAAACTATATGTCTCTGGTCCTATCTCTTCCATTAATAGTTTGATTTCCAGAGTTCAATAGGATATTTATATAGTTAATCGATAGGCACTAAACAATAGGTTAACGCTGAACCCTTCAAAAGCTAAAGCAATTATTATTGGATAGTCCTCTTCCTCGTCCACTGCTACCAACCTATTTCTTCACTTCAACTCGGATCCTACTTGTTAAGAGTCTTGTCCTTCCGTTTTTTGATTATGGGTGTATTATGTACGATGATATCACAGATAAACTGAATTTTAAATTCGAGCGAGCACTTAATGCATGCATACGATTTATCTATGATGCACCAAAATATGAACACATTACACTATATCGGCAACGGGCAAGATTTCTTCATGTGGCTAAGAGGAGACAATTTTTTATGAGCAATCTCATTTATAATCTTTTTTATAACAAAACCCCTCAATATCTTCTTGTCTCTTTGAAAATAAAAATGTGACTTCACCTGCTCAGTCTAGGCTTCGTGTAAGAAAAACGGTCCTTACAGTTCCACGTCACAAATCTTCCCAGATAACAATACGTGCCGGCACGTGATCGGCCCGACGGGCTGGAGACCAGCCTGTCTGCTGAGTTCACGCGTCAGGCCGGTAGAGTCGGAATGCGACCGAAGGGAGGACAAAGGTCCGGCAGATTAGACGCCCGTCGGTCGTGCAAACGGCGAGGAACGACGGGCCTGCTACTTGTCCGACCGATGCAGACTGGTAGTGCGAGTAGATTGAGATCGCAAACGCGCATGAACGTTTTGAATCAGTTGTTCTTGCCGTGTGTAATGGCGTTCACCCGTGAATTTTGGCTCGGATTTAGCGCGACGTGAGTGAACAGTGCGATTTTGTACGTTCCGGATAAATAAATAGGATCAACTCGACTTTTCGTTTGGTTTTTGCTTCTTTAGCGGATTGCTGTTTTTGGTTTGCCTTGCTTAAAGTGTCTGTGGGCTCGTCGTAAAAATCTTACAGTTAGGGCTTGTGCTTCACATGAAATTTTTCATGGGAACTGTTCCTCGTCTCTTGACATCCAGCAAAACGAAAGTTTACCACTTGTCAGATTCAGCAGCATTTTTCTGCAGATGACTCCATTCGTCCGTGGGCCGGCATTTTACCGGACCATCGGTCATGCAGTTCGTCGGACCGCATCGCTCTCGCCTGTCGGGCATGGATATATAGACATCAATGGTGTGTACATTAAGATGCATATCTGCCGGCACGTCGGTCCGATCGATCGGACCGCGGGCCGGCAGATCGCTTGCAGTCTTATCAATTCAAAAAGCTATTCTTTAACTTTTTATTTAGCATTGATAATTTTACTCTCGAAATGTCGCACTGGTGAATTGTGTATTGTTAATTTATCTAACTTTTAGTGAAGTTTTACGTCATATCATTATAACGTCTTATTATTATGACAATTAAGTCTTTGCAATTCTATCCACAGTCTATATCATTTATCTAACAATTAAGTCTTAAGTTCTGTAATGCTATTCGTTTTGCCAACCACTGACTTATATTAGCATATATGACTCATATTCATCATATATTATTTTTATCTTTATCCATCTGTAATTCTTTTTATTTTACCAACGTCATAATCGCTATTTGACCAGATTTGTCACATTTTTTTGTAAAACATATGTAAAATTTGTTCCTTAGAGGGCTGTTCAGCCCTAGGGACTTAATAAATAAATTCTAATTCTAATTCTAAGTGACGTCACATTTAATGCTTTGATAAATATAGGCAGTTCTGACTGCAATGTAAAAGCGTCAGCTTCGATTTGCTTCGATCTGCTTGACTTCGCAGAATTATTTAAGAAAAAGGTATTATCGTTAACTGCAGTGCTGGAAACGCCACTTTTAGAATCGTGCCCGACGACTATCAGCGCTATGATGCTATTATAGGTCGGAATTTTATTGACTTTTAAATGTAAGTTATTGCAAGGTGGACGGTGACTTTGAATTTTTAGATCGTGACCAATTCAAGTTTCATGCGGATTTTTTTCGAGAAAAGCCCGAAGTCTGATCATGTCAAAATCAAATCAACGGAATCAATTTCGTTGCAATCAACCTCAGATAATTTGATTAAAGTGAAGGTTGACGAATCTGAATTTGAGTTACCCTTTACGAACGTATCTGAAGAAAATTTTAATTAAACAAAATTTTAACTTGAAAAAACTCCCGGTCTTAGTGTTCTTCACAATCATATAAATGAAAACATATTTCTAGAAATACTTCTAATTTGAGAAGTTATGAATATAAAAAAGTTGTGAATAATAAAGCTGAAAACTTCCAAATTTTGACGATGCCATTACAGAAGCGAATTTCATGAAAAACAAACATTCAAAACAGATAACTATGCAAAAATAAATAAATTTTTGCAGGTAAACCTTTCTCAAGCCATAAGGATTCTTTGTGTCAAGTTTGAATGCGTTTGTGTTGTGAGTTAGGAGAACACTGCTCACGGTGAGAGCCTTAACATGATTTTACCCAAAAGTGCTTTCAATGGGAATTTTTTTGCAGATTTCACATCTTCATTGTTTATAGATTATTTATAAGCAAGAATTAAAAATATCGGCGGAGCCGTTCGTAAGAAATGCTATTTTGTTTATTCACGATATGGCAAAATCAATGTATAAGAAATATACCTTTTTCAGATTTTACATTTGATAAATTTGTCCTAATAATGATGTAAAATAGTATATTGCACAACTAGGGTTGAAAGGCTATGATTGCAACGAGCGTGGAGTTTGCTGCCTGAGCGCAGCAAGGGCAGCACTCACACTTGTTACAATCAAATAGCCTTTCGACCCGAGTTGTGTACGCTATTTTTCATCATACCTTTATCGGAGATCGATTTTCCTTTGTTCGCGAACCGAATTCACTTGGTTGAGAATGATCGACTATAATATTTTGACAGTAGACAACAGGTTAGAGTAATCACTTGAAGTTGGCTGCAGCACTCGTGCCATTCTGACGGAGATGGAAAGAGAGATGAGGGAACGATCCCGTCACAATAGAGAGATTCTGCTTTCGGCCAATCATGAGCCGTTTTATTTCTTTTCATCCCGCTACGTCATCACTTTTCCTCCCTAGGGAGCAAAAGAAAACTCGCCTGCATTCGGCCACTTTCGCTTCGCTCTACAGGCATCGAAAATCGATCTTTCGATGAAGGTATGATGAAAAAGATCTTTCTCCTTCGCTCCGGTGGGAATCGAAAAGGAACGAAGGAGAAAGATCTTTTTTCAGAAAGTAAGAATGTTTGATTTCTGAAAAAGATCTTTCTCCTTCGCTTCTTTTCGATTCCCACCAGAGCGAAAAAGGAAGATCTTTTTTCAGAAAGTAAGAATGTTTAATTTCTAAAAAAGATCTTTCTCCTTCGCTCCTTTTCGATTCCCACCAGAGCGAAGAAGAAAGATCTTTTTTCAGAAATTCAAAATACTTACTTTCTGAAAAAGGATCTTTCTCCTTCGCACCGGTGGGAATCGAAAAGGAGCGAAGGAGAAAGATCTTCTTTCAGAAATTCACAATTTCTGCATTCTGAAAAAAGATCCTTCTCCTACGGTTCTTTTCGATTCCCACCAGAGCGAAAAAGAAAGATCTTTTTTCAGAAATTAAACATTCTTACTTTCTGAAAAAAGATCTTTCTCCTTCGCTCCGGTGGGAATCGAAAAGGAAGGAAGGAGAAAGATATTTTTTCAGAAATTCAAAATTTTTGCTTTCTGAAGAAAGATCTTTCTCCTTCGGTCCATTTCGATTCCCACCGGACGAAAAAGAAAGATCTTTTTTCAGAAATTAAACATTCTTACTTTCTGAAAAAAATCTTTCTCCTTCGCTCCTTTTCGATTCCCAACGGAGCGAAAGAGAAAGATCTTTTTACAGAAAGTAAGAATTTTGAATTTCTGAAAAAAGATCTTTCTTCTTCGCTCCGGTGGAAATCGAAAAGGAGCGAAGGAGAAAGATATTTTTTCAGAAATTAAACATTCTTACTTTCTGAAAAAATATCTTTCTCCTTCGCTCCTTTTCGATTCCCATCAAAGCGAAGAAGAAAGATCTTTTCTCAGAAGTTAAACATTCTTACTTTCTGAAAAAAGATCTGTCTCCTTCGCTCCGGTGGGAATCGAAAAGTGACGAAGGAGAAAGAACTTCTTTCAGAAATTAAACATTTTTACTTTCTGAAAAAAGATCTTTCTCCTTCGCTCCTTTTCGATTCCCACCAGAGCGAAAAAGGAAGATCTTTTTTTCAGAAATGAAACATTCTTACTTTCTGAAAAAAACATCTTTCTGCTTCTCTTCTTTTCTGATTCCCACCAGAGCGAAGAAGAAAAATCTTTTTTCAGAAATTAAAAATTCTTACTTTCTGAAAAAAGATCTTTCTGCTTCTCTCCGGTGTTAATCGAAAAGGAGCGAAGGAGAAAGATCTTCTGTCAGAAATTAAACATTCTTACTTTCTGAAAAAAGATCTTTCTGCTTCTCTCCGGTGTTAGTCGAAAAGGAGCGAAGAAAAAAGATCTTTTTTTCAAAAAGTAAAGATTTTTAATTAATAAATTTTCAAACTTCATCTATTCTGAAATGACGTTAAGAATTTCTGTTATTTAAGGAGTAACCTTTAGATCGATATTGTTGATTTCCAGTGTCACAGTTCGTGAAAGTTATCTACATATAATCGATCGTTACCAACTCCGATGATAATACAGATTCCTTCTAATTTGTCAGAATCGGTTAATTCTTAGTTTTTTTTTCCAGGGACTGGTTGGTGGATTGACCTTGTGTCTTTTATACTACAGTTTCCGGAAACTTCCGCTAGGAGATGCAACGACAATAATCTTCAGTTCTCCAGTAATCGTCATAGCCCTATCTTTTATATTTCTGAAAGAACCTTGTGGAGTTTTGCGAATCGCGGTGATAACTGCCCTTTTCACTGGCGTCGTCTTAGTATCAAAACCACCTTTTCTCTTCCAAGTAAGAACTCACTTTCTTAAAGTTCCGGTAAAATACTTTCGGTGGAAACACACCCCATCGACGGGTGCCTCCACACGGAAAACTATTTTACCAGCACTTTCAATTAAAAACCTTGCCTCTTAGTACCAAAACCTTTCTCTTCCAAGAACTGTAATTATGCTTCTTTTCCAAATTATCATTTCCCAACTCGAAATTTTAATTCTTTTCGAGAATTGAATGTTCCAAGTTGAAATTGTAATTCTTTCTTAAATCCAGGTATAACTCAGAATTATAGTTCTTTTGGAAAATTCCCTGAACCAATGCTTTTTTGCGTTTTTTCAAATGCAAATCGCTTCTAATATATAAAATACTACTTTACAATGACAATTAGATGTTTAGATGAATTTTTTAAACAACTTATTATTGTTTTTGGCAATTTTCTCTTGGAATGGAGATAAAAAGTCGCCGTTTTTTCAAAAAATTTCCACTTTTTATCCGATTTTCCATTGGAGATTTAATGTTAACAAGCATAATTGTTTAAACAATTTACTATTAATGGTAATAATATTATATTAGGATGATGCTAGAAAATTGCAGTTTTTTCTGAAATTCTAAACTTTTTGTTGACTTTTCACTTAGAGTGAGATAAATAATTAATTCAAGTTGACAAAATTATTTTTTTTAATCATTTATTATTATTATTAATAATATTCCATTTGAATAATTCTAGAAAGTTGCGATTTCTTCTGAAATGTTTAACTTTTTACCCACTTTTTACTTAGTAAAGTAATAAATAATGCAAGTTAACAAACATAGTTGTTTGACAATTTGTAATTGTTTATAACTATATTCTCTTAGAGTAATGCTAGAAAGATTATTTTTTCTGAAATCTTTAGTTTTGCTTTGAATTTTTAGTTATGAACAAATAATAAGTGAACCTCAACCACAATCATTTTTGAAACAGTATTTTACTTTTTTTAACTGAATTATTTTTGCTCTTTTCCCAATGTTTAAACAAATTAATTTATAAAAATAAGCTATCATACACAAGAGAAAAAAAAATGGAATAATTAGGAGTAGGTGGGACTTGTAAAAGTTTTGTTTTAAATTACAACTAGAAGTTTATTGCAAAGCGTGAAGGAAAAATTTGGAATTGAAAATATTCTGATATCAGCCCTCCTCCAGCAAAATATATTCACGTAAAAGAAAGTTATTGTTTGAAATATGTTTCTCTCTGATGTTTATTTATCATTTGTTCATTAATAAAAAGGCAAAGCAAAGTTAAATATTTCAGAAGAAACCGCAACTTTCTAGCACTTATCTAAGAGAAAATAATTATAGACATTACTAAATTGTTTAAACAACTGTTTTTATTGACTTGCATTCATTATTATCTGACTAAGTGGAAAGTGGGCAAAAACTTAAAAATTTCAGAAAAACTGCAACTATCTGTCATTAATATAGATGAAGATAGCTATCAACAATAATAATTTGTTTAAACAATTATTTTTGCTCAACTTAAATCATTATTAAGTCACTCCAAGTGAAAAGTGAACAAAAAATACAAAATTTCACAATAAACCACAAATTCTAGCATGATTCAAAGATAATATTATTAACAATAATAATGAATTGTTTAAACAATTATGTTTGTTAACATTAATGGAAAATAGGTGTTAAACTTCATGGGGCTTGTGCCACCTCTAAATATTATTTTTGTTATTAAAAAAATTGAATTCATTCTTGTGTTGGTTCGAACAAATTTCCGGGTGTTATTCATAAAGACTCGAAAAAAAAAGTTTCCAATGCATTTTTTGACCACCCTAAAGCACATCTTATTAATGGGTGCTTTCACACAGAGAACTTCTTTACCAGCGCCTTTAAATAAAAACTGTAACACACGATAACACACGATCTGTAACATTTCTAGGACAATTCTAGAACTCAATTAAAAATTTTGTGTAACAAATCTGTGACCGACCTAGAACGCGGTGACGATCGATCTGTAACATTTCTAGAACAATTCTAGAACTCAATTACAAATTTCATGTAACAAATCTGTGACAGAACTAGAACGCTGTGACAACCGATCTGAAACATTTCTAGAACAATTCTAGAAACCAATTACAAATTTTATGTAAAAAATCTGCAACAGAACTAGAACGCTGTGACAACCGATCTGTAACATTTCTAGAACAATTCTAGAATTCAATTACACATTTTATGTAACAAATCTGTAACAGAACTAGAACGCTGTGATAACCGACCTGTAACCTTTCTGGAACAATTTTAGAACTCAATTACAAATTTTATGTAACAAATCTGTAACAGAACTAGAACTATGTGAAAATCGATCTGTAACATTTCTAGAACAATTCTAGAACTTTGGTAGAAAACTGTAACTGCTTTGCTTCTTTTTAAATAAATCTTAGTTAGAAAAGACTGAAAGCACACTCTATTAACGGGTTCTTTCACACAGAAAACTATTTTGCCAGCACCTTTAAATAAAAAACCTTTTCTCTTCCGAGAACTCAATTCCTCAAATTACCGGTAAAATGCTTCCAGTAGAAGCACACTCTATCGACAGGTGTTTCTACACAAGAAACGATTTTACTAGAATATTTAAATAAAAACGCTAGAATAATTCTGTAACAGTTCTAGAACGCTGTAACACACGATCTGCAACATTTCGAGAACAATTCTAGAACTAAATTACAAATTTGGTGTAAAAACTATGTGACAGATCTAGAACGCTGTGACGACCGATCTGTAACATTTCTAGAACAATTCCAGAACTTTGGTACGAAACTGTGACTGCTTTGCTTTTTTTAAAATAAATCTCATTTAGAAAAGACTGAAAGCACACCTTATTAACGGGTTCTTTCACACAGAAAACTATTTTACCAGCACCTTTAAATAAAAAATCCTTTTCTCTTCCAAGAGTTCAATTCCTCAAATTACCGGTAAAATGCTTCCAGTGGAAGCACACTCTGTCAACAGGTGCTTCCACACGGAAAGCAATTTTACTAGAACATTTAAATAAAAACGCTAGAATAATTCTGTAACAGTTCTACAACGCTGTAACACACGATCTGTAACATTTCTAGAACAATTCTAGAACTCAATTAAAAATTTTGTGTAACAAATCTGTGACCGATCTAGAACGCGGTGACGATCGATCTGTAACATTTCTAGAACAATTCTGGAAATCAATTACAAATTTCATGTAACAAATCTGTAACAGAACTAGAACGCTGTGACAACCGATCTGTAACATTTCTAGAACAATTCTAGAACTTTCTTACAAAACTGTAGCTGCTTTGCTTCTTTTTGAATAAATCTTATTTAGAAAAGACTGAAAGCACACCTTATTAACGGGTTCTTCCACACATAAAACTATTCTACCAGCACCTTTAAATAAAAAACCTTTTCTCTTCCAAGAACTCAATTCCTCATATTACCGGTAAAATTCTTCCAGTAGAAGCACACTCTATCAACAGGCACTTCCACACATAAAAGAATGTCACTAGAACATTTAAATACAAATACTAGAATAATTCTGTAACAGTTCTAGAACGTTGTAACACACGATGTGTAACATTTCTAGAACAATTCTAGAACTCAATTACAAATTTTGTGTAACAAATCTGTAACAGAACTAGGACGCTGTGATAACCGATCTGTAACATTTCTAGAACAATTCTAGAACTCAATTAAAAATTTTATGTAATAAATCTGTAACAGAACTAGAACGTTGTGACAACCGATCTGTAAATTTTCTAAAACAATTCTAGAAATCAATTACAAAATTTATTAAACAAATCTGGAACAAAACTAGAACTCTGTGACAACCGATCTGTAAAATTTCTAGAACTTTGGTACAAAACTGTAACTGCTTTGCTTTTTTTTATATAAATCTCATTTATAAAAGACTGAAAGTACACCTTCTTAACGGGTTCTTTCACACAGAAAACTATTTTACCAGCACCTTTAAATAAAAATCCTTTTCTCTTCCAAGAACTCAATTCCTCAAATTACCGGTAAACTGCTTTCAATGTAAGCACACTCTATCAACAGGTGCTTCCACACGGAAAGCAATTTTACTAGAACATTTAAATAGAAACGCTAGAATAATTCTGTAACAGTTCTAGAACGCTGTAACACACGATCTGTAACATTTCTAGAACAATTCTAGAACTTGATTACAAATTTTTTGTAACAAATCTGTGACCGATCTAGAACGCTGTGACGATCGATCTGTAATATTTCTAGAATAATTCTAGAAATCAATTACAAATTTTCTGTAACAAATCTGTAACAGAACTAGAACGATGTCACAACCGATCTGTAACATTTCTAGAACAATTCTAGAACTTTGGTACAAAACTGTAACTGCTTTGCTTCTTTTTAAATGAATCTTATTTAGAAAAGACTGAAAGCACACCTTATTAAAGAGTTCTTTCACACAGCAAACTATTTTACCAGCAACTTTAAATAATGAGAACCTCATCTTTCTTTCAGCTGGATAAATCTGAAGAGCGCGATCCCATGGGTTACGTGTGTGCCTTCCTGGCAACTTTATTCACAGCCCTGAATATCGTCGTCATGAGAAAATGTGTCGAAATCCACTTCGCAGTCATCGTCCTGAATCTTTCGGCCTGGACTTTCTTATCTGCAGCAATTTTCTACTTGGTAAATACCCAAGGAAACTTTACATTCCATTATCCGAAAGACTGGTTCACCTGGGGACAAATTCTCCTCGTGGCGATTACGGGACTCTCCGGCCAGGTCCTGGTGGCGAAAGCCCTGAAGATTGAAGGCGCTGGAAAAGTTTCAGTTACCCGTTCCCTGGATATCATCCTCGCTTATGTCTGCCAGATATATTTTTTCGATGAAGTTCCAACCTTGACGAGTGCGTTTGGAGCAGTGCTGATCCTTCTTTCTGTGATCTGCATGGGATTCGAGCGTGAAATCTACGGCGTTTGTGACTTTATCCCTTGATTCGTGAACTTCTGGTAAAAATTAATTTAACTAGGAAATCTAAATCAACTGCATTTTTCTGTAAAAATATATTCCATTAGTGAATCCAATATTTAGTCAGTTTAATTTAGTGATGCAATACTTAATTTTTAGTGACTTACGACCGATCTGTAACATTTCTAGAACAATTCTAGATGTCAATTACAAATGTTGTGCAACAAATCTGTGACATTTCTAGAACAATTATAGAACTCAATCACAAATGTTATGTAACAAAATCTGTAACAGTTCTAGAACGCTGTGACAACCGATCTGTAAAATTTCTAGAACAATTCTAGAACTTTGGTAGAAAACTGTAGCTGCTTTGCTTCTTTTTAAATACATTTTATTTGGAAAGGCATTCTGGTAGTACAATGTCTTCTTCCCGTTATTAGTTATGAAAATAGTTATTTTATTATTTTATTTAAAGAATTCAATGTAATAGTTTTCTACAGAAAGCCGATGTAACATTCAGACGGCATAATACAGATAATAAAGTTAATATAACACTATTACTATGGTATATAACACTATTACGGCACAGTTCTAGAACAAACTTGGAACAAATGTTATAGAATGTCCGTGATTGGTCAGTTCTAGAACAAACTTGGAACAAATTTTATAGAACGTCTATAATTGGTCAGTTCTAGAACAATTACGTAACGACTTTTCTGGAACAGTTATTAATCTTTATTCTTAATTCGTTCTAGAACACACTTGTAACAGGGTTCTAGAACTTCGATATAACAATATTACGGCACAGTTCTACAAAAAACTTTGATCAAATGTTATAGAACGTCTGTAATCCGTTTATTCTAAAACAATTCCATAGCAACTGTTAAAGAATAGTGCTGTCGCATAGTTCTAGAACTATTCTGTTCTGTCACAATTTTGTCACAGCGTTCTAGAACACTGTTACCTTTTTGTTCTAGAACATTTCTGTCATCATCTTGTAAAAGCTGTTATAGGACACAGTTCCTTTTTTGATGAATTAAAAAGAATTCAGAATAAATTAATAAGAATTCAGGTTGAGTTCCAAATGAATTCAAATGAATTGAAAGAAAATCCAAAACATTCCATTGATTTCAGTAAAATTGGAGTAAATTCAGCAGAATTCAAGAGAATTCGATGAGATTCATACGAATTCAAGATGAAATAAAAATAATTCCGGGTGAATTAAAAATAATTCAAGCAAATGGAACAAAATTGTTACAATCCGAAATTTTTTTATGGAATTCAGTGGATTGCAAGGAAATTCCAAATAATTCAAGAGAATTCAAAAGAATTTAAAATCATTCAGGATAAATTAATAAGAATTTAGGTTTAATTCCAAATGAATTGAAAAAAAAATCCAAAATATTCTATTGATTTGAATAAAATTGGAGTAAATTCAGCAGAAAAGAATTCGATTAAATCCATACGAATTTAAGATGAAATAAAAATAATTCAAGGTGAATTAAAAATAATTCAGGGTGAACTAAAAATAATTCAAGGAAATGGAAGAAAATTGTTTGAATCCGAAAAAATCCATTGAATTCAGTGGATTTCAAGGGAATTCCAAAGAATTCAAGAAAATTAAAAAGAATTCAGGCTAAATTAATAAAAATGTAGGTTCAATTCCAAATGAATTGAAAAAATAAAAAATATTCTATTGATTTCAGTAAAATTGGAGTAAATTCAGCAGAATTCAAGAGAATTAGATGACATTTATACGAATTCAAGAAGAAATAAAACTAATTCAGGGTTTATTAAAAATAATTCAAGAAAATGGAACAAAATTGTTACAGTCCAAAAAAAATCCATTGAATTCAGTGAATTTCAAGCGAGTTCCAAAGAATTCAGGAAAATTAAAAAAATAGGTATAGACCTGAATTCAATAGTGGTTCACGCTTGGATTCTCTGTTGAAATTTACTGGAAGAAAAGTAACTAAAGTGATCTTTTCATTAAAAAAGGTGACTAAAAAGGTTTTTGAGAAAAAGAAGTGACTAAAGTGTATGTGTGGCAGCCCTGATCATTTTCAAACAGCCAGGCGGCCAACGTGCACCGCGGCCAACGTGCGCCGCGGCCAACGTGCACCGCGGCCAACCCTCCCCGCTCTCCAAGAAGAGATTTTGTCACAAAGTTTAAAAGTCGTCTCTAATGTATCTAATAATCATTTATTCAAAGAAAAATACAGACTAAGATTAACAGTAAATTGCGCCACCGTATCATATCAAGGTAATAATATGTACAATGTACTACATCTCGTCGAAATGAACGCAATTCCCCTGTGTTTGAGGAAAGTCCAATTCTTATACATACATAATATGGATACGTATCCGTGGATAGGTATCCGATTATTTTAACATAGAGCTAATCGATATAATATGCGATATAGGACTTCTTTTCAGAGAGATTAAAAGTGTTTGTTTGTTTTTTTCATGCAACACATCGTTATAGTAAAGACTAAAGACCTTAGAGCGCAAGCTTATTCAAGTTAAACAGCAATAGTTACTTACAAATTCGGAAATTTTCCTTGATCGATTCGACAGGTCAAACCTCTTAATATATTTTTTGTTTATACCTAATAATAATAATAATATTTCTGTATTAAAATTATTGAAACCTCTTTAATACAAACTTGTGATCTCTGCCACCTCCA
Source organism: Andricus grossulariae (assembly GCA_011634705.1). Classification (NCBI taxonomy): domain Eukaryota; kingdom Metazoa; phylum Arthropoda; class Insecta; order Hymenoptera; family Cynipidae; genus Andricus; species Andricus grossulariae. The sequence goes on along the minus strand of JAABKJ010000755.1, from coordinate 29,306,501 downwards.
TTAGCTGCTCCATGTAGACATCGTCGATTTACAAATAATTTAAAACACCTAGATATTCACAAGATTCAACGAAATTTTCAGTTTTCTTAAAGAAAAACCATGCAAATTCATATTTACATATCGATCTCTCTCTCTCTCTCTCTCGCAGCAGCAGAAAAATTTTTCTTTCTTTCCGCACTATGCAAAAAGTAATATCATTTTAGATTTTGTACTAAAGGTTCTTTCGAAACTGGTTTTGTATTCGTCGATTTGTGTGTTTTTGTTGTTGTTGCAAATTACAATACAAAGGGTATAAAAGAGACTACTGGTCCATATTTTCGTCGAAAAATAATAAAGTTTGCCTGGACGATGTCATACACGCGGCTCTGATAAATTATATTTTATTTTGATATTTTGTCTCTTTTTCATAGATTGTTCAGCGCTGTCGATAATTTTTCATTGAAAATCAATGTCAGGCTTTTGAAATAAAGGACAAAAGCAACGAAACCCCAATCGAAAGAATTCAGTCTTTGAACGATCGATGCACAGATGAAAAAGAAGAGACTCTTGTTCAGAGAACATCCCGTAAAGGCAGCAAATTGACCAGACGTGATGCGATATAATAATCCTAATAATAATAAGTTTCTTTTAACATTATCTTGGAAATAAATAAGCCAATTAAAAAAGAATAAGGGAAATGTCACGATAAATATAATCAATTTTGAAAGGGCATAAGAATCGATCAACATCTACTTCACTCCCTTATCAAAATTTCTACCTAGATATCCACATTTCATCCATTGTATGCTAAAAACTTATTGCACAAACATTTACAAAGTTTGTACACACCGATTTTTCCCCGCAGAAAGTGAAACTCAGAGCTTCTTTGCCATTTTACATCCTTTTAGGCTGCAGATAAAAAAGAAAAACACAAAACACAACTATCACGATTAAAAATGCAAAGGGCGTCGTAACGTCAAAAATTGTTATTTGTTAAAATAAATTGTTTAAATTTCCAGGAATTAAAAAGAAATCTATCGTAAACCGACGACGACGCCAACAATTTCAGTGAAGCGAGCAACATAGCTGCGCAAGACGAAATACTGATACGAAACAAAACTAAAAAAATTGGAAACAGAAACTCATTGGAAGGAGAACACCAAAGACACTCTCCCTCAACAAGTTTTCCTAAAACGTGAAAAACATTAACACTGAAAACGAGAACGAAATAGAAGCCGTTAAGCCCATAGAGCAACTTTGCAGAGGACGTTTTGTGTCGATTCTTCGCTGTGCAAAAATCATATCAAAGTGCAGAAAGTGGAACAACAGATCAGAGCTGGACACCAACTCAATTTTTCAAATCACAAATTATTTCAGACTCTTGAAATCTTCAATTACAGTTGTCAATTAATCCAGCAGAGTTGAGAATTTTCGAGTTAGCTCTTGGTACGTCTCACACAGATCTTTCGCGCAGCCCTAAATGCCATAGATGCGCACAACATTTCTACGCATGCGCAATAGAGTTCTAGGACTTTTACGGCTGCGCAGTAGACAGCTATGGTAAATACATTAAAATTCAAAGCTAACCCCCTAAAAAATTATCTAATCACCTAATCTGCAGACTCACAGCAATTAATTTGAAATTCAAATTCGTCAATAAGTTACTGCCCAGCTCTGGAATAAACCTCGACCGACTGGAATCAAATATGAATCGGTACGTGAACGAGGAGTTCAGCATGGCTGGGGAAAACAGCTGAACACATTTCGCAGGTGTGCTCAAGACTCTCGAGCGAATCGGGAATAATAGTTTCCGTCGTTTCCTCGAGAGGAGGGATTAAATTATGAGCGGCTACTACACGCTGAGGTGTCGACTCAACTTTCACGTTGATCTTGACATTCTCCTTGCCAACTTCCTCGTTGTGGTTCGTCTTGTCCAGATCGGGAAGAATCGATTCCTCGGTGGAAACTACATTAGCCTCGAAGGCCACCTCCATCGTATTTCCATCGACAATGTGCTCAGTGAGAGGTCCCGTCTCCACGGTTTCTTCAATCTCGACACTTGGGATATCCACTATTTCTTCCCTCGGCTCCTGCTTGATAACCACCTGCTGCCTCGTTCGCCGGCCTCGTCTCAGAGCCGGCTTTTTCTTTGGAGTCGATTTCCCTTCCTCGGCTAGACTTCCATTATTGTTCGCATGATTCTGGCTTCTGATGAGACCCGGCTCCATCTTGACGTTTATCAGCTCCGAAATGGGAACATCCTCGATCGAAGTTTCAAGTTCCGACTCCTCGGTCTGCTTGTCTTCCGGGAGATCTGGCAAAATCTCGTCCTCCTTGGATTTCGGGAAAATAGCTGGCGTGACTTGGTTCTTGTTCTCGACGTGGTAACTCACATTCTTCGTCCTTGGTCGATTCCTCTCGCCTCCCGGAAATATGCCCAGTTTATGCTCACTGGTCAACACTTTCGGTGTCCTGGTAATCATCGTCTTGGTCTTTTGACCCTTTTTCACACCCTCGCTGCCAACCTCGACGGGCACTCGCGTCTTCTGGGTATGAATCATCTTCGATCTGCCGAGGGGCGCAGTGACTGCTGGCTCCACTTTCTTTTCCTCGCGCTTCATCTTCTTTTTGGTCAGTTTCGCCTTGGCTGGGTTCACTTTCGAATTACTGACGATGGAGTTGATATTCTGGAGCGAACTCTCAAAGCTCTTGAGAACATTCTGGTAACCTTCTTGAACCTCCGTGCGAGCTTTGCTCTTCCTTCCCAGCTTTCGTTTCGTGTTGTCGTCAGACTCGGAAGCACCATCGAGCATGTCGTAGCTCTCGGAAATTCGAGGAGCAGGAACCGAATCGTGGGCCTTTATTTTGCGCCTCCTCTTATATTTTCGGGGTCCGGTTTGAGGCTGTCTTCGCTGGGCTGTATTGTCATCACAATGCTGAACTATGTGGGCGACTATTTCATCGGAAGTTGCGTACGACTCGCCGCAAACTTTACACAAGTAGGGCGTCATGCTTCCATGACACTTGGGATCTGGACCGGAATGGTGAGCTCTCACGTGTTCTCGTAAAACGACCTGCAAGATAATAAATTGTCATTTATCGTACACATGCCGTTTACAACCCACGAGCGTCAAAACCAGGGTTTCTACTAAATTTTTCCAACGAAATTCCCGGATAATTCCCACATTTTTCCCGCTTATAAATATAAGAGTTCTCTCTTAAGATAGAAGCATACATACATATAAACAAGATGAATTTTCAACTAAAATAATGAAACTTTAAGTCGAATACTTGAATTTTCAACCAAAAAGCTTAATTTTCCACCCAAAGACAATTTTCAACAATATAAATGAATCATCAACAAAAAATGGAATATGTAGTTAAATTTTCAGCTGAAAAAAATAATTTTCAACCACACTAATGAATTTTCCCATAAAATGATAAATCTTGAACTGGAACAGTTGAATTTTAAACAAAAAAGATGAATTTTCAACTAAAATGATCAATCTTTAACTGAAGTAGTTGAATTTTCAACCGAAACAAAAATTAATTTTTTACCAAAAAAGACGACTTTCCACCAAATAAATTAATTTTTAACGAAATAGTTGCATTTTCAACTAAAAAAGACAAATTTTCAACCAAATAGTTGCATTTTCATCTTAAAACGATGAATTTTCAAAAAAAAATAGAATAGTTAAATTTTCAGTTGAAAAAATTAATTATCCGCTAAACTGATGAATCTTCAACCGCAATAGCTGAATTTTAAACAAAAAAAGATAAATTTTCAACTAAAATGATCAATCTTTAACTGGAGTAGTTTAATTTTCAACAAAAAAATCAATTTTTTAACAAAAAATACGACTTTCAACCAAATAAATGAATTTTCAACGAAACAGTTGAATTCTCAACTAGAAGACAAATTTTTAACCAAATAATTGAATTTTGAACTTAAAACGATCAATTTCTATATAAAAATGGAATAATTAAATTTTCAGTGGAAAAAATTAATTTTCCACCAAACTGATGACTTTAATGATGAATCTTCAACTGGAATAGTAGAATTTTAAACAAAAGCGATTAATTTTCAGCTAAAATGATGAATTTTCAACTGGCATAGTTAAAATTTTTTATATCAAATTTAATTATACCAAAATAGTTGAATTTTCCATTCAAAGAACGAGGTTTCTATCCATGAAGACTTATTTTCCATAGAGCAGTTGATCATTCGGCAAATAAACAAATAAATTAAATATTTAACAAAATAATTCAATTTCGAACCATACAATTGAATTTTTAACTGAAAAAGATTAATTTTCAAGCCAAAAAGACTAATTGTCCACATAATAGTTGAATTTGTCACGCAATAAATAAATTTTTAATATAATAATTGCATTTTTTAACAAAATAGTTAAACTTTTGACCAAATAGAATAATTTCAAACTAAAGGGTTGAATTTTCAAACAAAAGGTATTAAATTTTAACCAAAAACAGTTGTATTTTCAGCCAACGAATTTTTTATTCCAAAAAGACAAAGGTTCAACAAAACAGTTGAATTTTTTTCAAGTCAAAAATATTAATTTCAAACAAGAAAGTTCATTTTGGATCAAATAGTTGAATTTTAAACCAAAATTGTTAAATTTTCACAGAAAGTTGAATTTTAAACCAAAATAGTTGAATATTTAATCTAAACGAAAAACACAATTTTTTCATAAAGCAACTGAATGTTTAACTCGAAAATATTAAATTTCAACGGCAAAGTTCACTTTCATGAAAATGAATAAATTTTTAGCCAAATAGCCAAATTTGTAACCAAAGGATATTTTATACCAAAACATTTAATTTTAATGTCAAAAATATTAATTTTCAAGTCTAAAAGACAAAAATTCTACAAAACTTTCAACCCAGACATATCAAAGAAGAAAAATGATTTTCCTACCAAAGAAGATGAATTTTCATAACAAAGCATAGTTGAATGTTTAATAAAAAAAAAAAAATTTTTTGCAAAACAACTGCATTTATAACTCGGAAATATTAAATTTCAACAACAAAGTTCATTTCCATGAAAATAAATAAATTTTCAACCAAATAGCCAAATTCTTAACCAAAGTTATTCTATACAAAAACGTTACATTTTTAAGTCAAAAATATTAATTTTTAAGTCAAAAAGACAAAAATTCTACAAAACTTTCAACCCAAACATATCAAAGAAGAAAAATGATTTTTCTACCAAAGAAGATGAATTTTCAAAACAAAACATAGTTGAATGTTTAATAATAAAAAAAGAATTGTTTACAAACAACTGAATTTTTAACTCGAAAATATTAAATTTCAACAACAAAGTTCATTTTCATGAAAATAAATCAATTTTCAACCAAATAGCCAAATTTTTAACCAACAGGTATTTTATATCAAAACGTGAAATTTTCAGGTCAAAAATATTAATTTTTAAGTCAAATCGGCAAAAGATCTACGAAACTTTAATCCCAAACATATCAAACAAGAAGAATGATTTTTCAAACAAAGAAGACAAATTTTCAAAACGAAACTATAAATTGTCAACAAAAAATAGTTAAATGTTTATTAAAAAAACAAAATTACAAAACAACTGAATTTTTAACTCGAAAATATTAAATTTCAACAACAAAGTTCATTTTCATAAGAATGAATAAATTTTCAATCAAATAGCCAAATTTTTAACCAAAAGTTATTCTATACCAAAACGTTAAATTGTTAAGTAAAAATATTAATTTTTAAGTCAAAAAGATAAAAATTTTACAAAACTTTCAACCCAAACTTATCAAACAATTAAAATTATTTTCCTACCAAAGAAGATGAATTTTCAAAGAAAGCTATGAATTTTGATTAAAACATATTTTTATAATCTTCTATTCTATAAGTTTCTATAATCTAAGAAAAAAAACAATGTTTTATAAAACAACTGAATTTTTAACTTGAAAATATTAAATTTCAACAGCAAAGTTCACTTTCATGAAAATAAATAAATTTTTAGTCAAATAGCCAAATTTGTAACCAAAGGATATTTTATACCAAAACATTTAATTTTCATGTCAAAAATATTAATTTCCAAGTTAAAAAGACAAAAATTCTACAAAACTTTCAACCCGAACATATCAAACAAGAAAAATTATTTTCCTATCACATAAGATGAATTTTCATAACAAAACTATGAATTTTCTACATAACGTAGTTGATTGTGTAATAATAAAAAAAAGAATTTTTCACAAAACAACGGAAGTTTTAATTCGAAAATACTAACTTTCAGCAACAAAGTTCATTTTCATTAAAATTAATCATTTTTCAACTAAATAGCCACATTTTTAACCAAAAGAGATGAATTCTTTGCCAACAATATAAAAATAGATTTTTCAACCGAGAAGAATTAACGTTTAACCAAAATTACTTGGAATTTGAGCAGAAAAAAAAACGAGAAAAGGAAAAGAGGGAATAGAGGAAAAATATGAAATCTGGAAAGGATTTAACTTATCTTAAATAGAAATACGCTAAAAATCCAAGGAAAAAACTGGGTTTCTTTATTTCTCGAGTGTCTCCTTCGACCATACTTCCATAATCGATACTGTACAATTCAGTCAGAGGGAGCTGAAAATTTGACATCGCTAGTGGTTGACAAACCTTGATGTCAAGATCACACGACGAAAATATAATTTATATCCTTTTAATCATTTGCACATATATTAAAATAGTTCCAAGTTCTCCACGAGTCTTCATTTCTCCATTCATTTCCTTCAAAGAACCACCGAGCCAATAAATATTTATCCATTATAATCTTACAATGCTCGCAACTGGGTCTAATTATCTAATCAATCCTTTCGAAGGATTCACTGAGTTTTCGACTCGAACAAAACTTACAGAGTGCGATTTAACGACGATTCTACAATAAATACACTGGAGTTTATCACTCATTAGTTTCGGATATAGTACAAGAAGAATGCGTCGTTTCACGCATCATTTATTCGATTTTTATAAGGTTCCTTATTTCCTATCAGTAACTTAAACAGAAATTCGTAGTACCTTTTTACATCGCGCACCAAACTTGAGTGCAATAAATATTCACAAAATGCTCACGTCGTCAGTCTTCTAGTCTGCGAGTCTCGAAAGCACAGCTTCAACAATTTATTTTGAAAAATTTAATCAAAAAATCATGAACCGAAGCGGGTTAAATAAAGGATGTTTCGCAGAAAGAGCTGAGGTTACATGTTGCAGGTAATCGGTCAAGCAGGGTGAACGCGAAATGGATACCTCAAACTGAGGTAAACTTTCCGTTAGACGTTACCACGGTAAGTTTACCTCAGTTTAGTGTAATCATCTGACTGTTACCCTATATGAATAATTATCTGCCCCCAATTTTTCTGCCTCGATGGTCCAATCCAGACCTGCTGGAATAGATCAATTCTAGTCAAAGAAAAATATTTCTAGATTCTCGAAATGTGTTTTGTTGATCCAATCTTTCTGGTTTGCTAATTTGTGATTTTCCGATTTGTGAGATCAGTTCAAGCAGGGTTATAGCCAGCTGATTACTCCCAACCAAGGTAAACTTTCCGTGGGTACCGGAAAGTTCACCACGGAAAGTTTACCTCAGTTTGCACTACCCACGGCGAGTTTCCTGTCTATCAATTACCCAGTTTCTTTCACTGTTTGCAGAAAGCCATAGTAATTGGATTGCGAATTTTTGTCTAAGCTGTGATTTCGAGGACTGATCTAGGATTTTCGCCCGGATATACGTCCGCCTCGACGACATTAGAGAACGGACGGAACGTCACTTTGCGAGACGAGACGTCCAATTACGGCTAACTAGTCGGTTCACTTTCACTCTCGTTCCAGGCGTTCTAAATTTACAAGTCGATAGGTTGACACTGGGCGAGAGTTTATCGCGGCTCTGTCTCGGATATCCGGAATCACGCACAGTCTAAGGAGGCTAAAGACGCCGGACTATGAGGTCCGCCTAGCATGAATGGAGGACTCATTGCAGGACCACCACTTCCGGTACTGTTTCCGTAAAGTTCTAAATCACCTAGGGAACCGCCATCAACCCCGCTGCCACACTTGTCAGACTTGCCCTCCTGTTTCAACACCATGCGTCGCCATTTCGCACGCGCATTCTGGAACCACACCTGCAACAGAAGACGGGAAGTGATCGATTAGACTCTATAAGACAACTGACGGGAGAAAATGCTTTCTGGGTATTTTTCTGTAATTATCGACACTCTTGGGATAGGAAAATAAATTGGGGTTCCATTTTCACGGTGTTTTGAGGATCGGGTGATGACAAGCAAAATTATGAGGGCTAAACTGTTGTTCTTTTTATGGGAATGTAGGAATTCCAACTTTGGGTCATTCGACTTTGTTTTTTCCTGTAAAATGTTTGGGATTTGAGAACAATTTTAGAATACGATTGTTAGTAAAAATTAGAGTACCGATAATTAGAGCTTGGCGGTTAGGGTTCGATTCTCCGTGCCTGTACAATTTCGATGTTTTGTTACTTTCTCCCGCAACATTACATTACGTGTGTATCAAGATTACAATATCATGAATTACTTCAAAATGTTCACATTTTTAAATTGAAGGCAAGTTTTCGGGTCGAGTCGGGTATTTTTTATTTACAATTAATTTTTCAAGCAATTCTCATTTGCTTAAGCAATTATTTCTTCACGTTTGATCGCAAATAATTAGTATCTTCACAATAAAAAAAAAACTAATTAGTCATGTTAAAAATCAATATGATAGATTCTCTTTGTTGTTAATTATTTCAACATTTGTTTATTGTTGAAATGTAACTTTTGACTGGAATAAATCACAAAAGTGCAGTTTTTTGCAAATTTTTCAACCGATTTTATTAGCACCTAGTATTTTAATACTTTTCATTGCTCACTCATAATTGCTTAAACACTTTTAAATTTTTTCAACCATTTTTTTGACAAAATGAAATAAATTTTCACTTTTTTCAATAATGAACTATATAGTTAATCGATCGTATTCATTTTCGATTGTAAATAAATTGTACCAAATTGTTAAATTTTCAAGTCAAAAAGACGAAAATTCTACCAAATTTTACAACCCGAAATTATCAATTTTAAACCAAAAAATTAATTGTCAACCAAATAGTTCAATCTTTCAAAAAACAGTTGAATTTTCAAACAAAAATTCACGTTTTCATAAATAAAATTAATTTTCATCAAAAATACGAATTTTCATAAATAAAAGTTAATTTTAAAACAAGTAGTTTAATTTTTAAAGAAATAGTTGAATTTTCTAGCAAATTGCCAAGTGTTTTAAATTTTCAAGTCAAACATATAAATTTCTAACACGAAAATTAATTTTTAAACCAATAGTTGAATTCGCAAACCAAAAAATTAACTTTCTACAAAACAATTGAATTTTCCAAAATTGGTTTTCAAACAAATAGTTAAATTCTCGAACTAAAAAGATGAATTTTCTGCAAAACAGTTGAATTTTCGACCAAAAAATTCACATTTTTAACAAATAAGATCATTTACAACTAAATAGTTAAATTTTACATCAAATTATTAAATTTTCAAATAGAAAAAAAAAGAAAATTCCACGAAAATTTTAAACCGAGAATATGAATTTTAAATCAAAAAGTTGTAATCAAATAGTTGATTTTTCTACGAAAATCGGTCATCTTTCAATCCAAAAAGAAGAATTTTCCAGAAAACAGTTTATTTTCAAACAAAAAAGATGACTTTCCTACAAAAAAAGGTGAGGATTCAACCAAATAGTTGAAGTTTTTACGAAGTTGTTGAATTTTTATTTTATCAATTAATTTGTTGACAAAAAAATATAAATTAAAAAAAGTTAACTTTCGACGAAATTTGGAATATTTTGTCAAAAAACAACTTTAAACAAATGAAAATGGTTTGAAAAATTATAAATAAGTAATAAAAAGTGTCAAATTAAGAGGGACTAATGAAATTTGTTTACAAATTTGAAAAATGGACACTTTTCTACCTTATTCCAGCCAAAAGTTACATTTAAACAAGAAAAAGAAATTGAATCGACCATATCGATTTTTCATATTACCTTGTTAGTTCATGTTGTGAGGACACTAACAATTTTCGATCAAATGTAAGAAAAATAATCGTTCAAACTGATCAAAATTATTTCAATAATAATTATATAATAAAAAATACATGGAACTTTGTCAATCATTAAAAATGAACTACAAGAAAATAATAATTAGGAACAATATAACGCAATATACTTGATCTTTTTTTTAGAGAGTTGTTTTTGGGTCTTGTTGAAGAGGGAGGGGGGGGGTAAACAAAAAATTGCATACGTCACATACGGAGACTTGATTTTAATAGGTCCCTGTAATTTGAAAATTTTACTTTCTCGCCTCATATTTGTAAAAAAATAGGGTTTCCCCATGTTATAATTCTTAGGGAATAATTGAGGGGGTGAGTTGCGGCAGCATCCTTCAATATTTTCCGATCAAAAACATACGTTTCTTCATTTTTGTTTCACGAATCTCACAAAATGGGCCATTGCTGCAAAAAATGCAAACTTTGCTTTTTTTGTACTACATTTGTAGATAAGGGAAAAATAAGTAAGGGTCACGGATTTTTTTCTGAATGAGCATAACTTTTTAGTGGATGGAGATATTTGAAGTTTTCAAAGTGGAAAATGATCATCTGTAACATACCTAGAAGCTACTCTAATCATAATTGATTTATTTTATGAAAAGAGAAAAACATATCTGAAAGTAGAAACACTTGTCAAAATAACGTAATGTGAGAATCATTTTTGAAATGAGCATAACTTTTAAGTGGACAGAGATATTTGAGGTTTCCAAAGTGGAAAATAATCATCTATAACATACCTAGAAGCTTCTGTAATCATAATTGATTTATTTTACAAAATGGGAAAAACATATCTGAAAGTAGAAACACTTGTCAAAATACCGTAATGTATGAGAATCATTTTTGAAATGAGCATAACTTTTCAGTGGATAGAGATATTTGAGGTTTTCGAAGTGGAAAATGATCATGTGTAACATACCTAGAAGCTTCTGTTATCACAATTGATTTATTTTACAAAATGGGAAAAACATATATGACAGTAGAAACACTTGTCAAAATACTGTAGTGTGAGAATCATTCTTAAAATAAAGCATAACTTTCAAGTGGCAGTTTGCAAAAATTGTCACATGCTAAGAAGCTTATTTAATCATAATTGCCTTAGTTTAAAAATTGAAAAAAAAAACATCTAGAAGTAGAAACATTGGTCGAAATACCGTAATGTGAGATCAATTTTGGAAATAAGTGTAACTTTTTCAGCGATAGAGATATTTGAGGTTTCCAAAGTGGAAAATGATCATTTGTAACATACCAAGAAGCTACTGTAATCATAATTGATTTATTTTATTAAATGAGAAAAACATATCCGAAAGTAAAAACACTTTTCAAAATACCGTATTGTGAGAATCCTTTTTGAAATGAGCATAACTTTTAAGTGGATACTCTAATTGAAAGCATATAGGATACAAAAATTGTTCCGTAATCAACCTGAACAGTTTAAAGTATAAACTCAATTTTTCAACGACTAAATAAATCGAAAATTTTTTAACCAAACTTAAGAGATCAGACTTTGGTAACATACTCGATATTCAACTAAAAGACCTTCCAGAAGACCCAGACTTCTCTCGTAAAAGGATCTGCATCCTTTTCGAAAGTCCCCATTATCTCATCAGTCCTTCGAGAACCAAAAGAGTCTGAAGTAACAATTCAAGAGCCCTTTCCAAATGATTAAAAAAACAAGTCACGTCTGGTCCTTTTAAATCTCTTCACCCAGCCAGGGACGACGATTTTTCGCTGAGAAGTGGAGGAATCGTGGTAGAAGAATAAGACAATGCTCGCATGGGACCAGGTACATGCATAAAGTATCGAACGTCAGGACAATGGGGTATTGCGTCAAGAGCTAGCCCCGGGCGTTCCGCGACGATAAATAAAAGATGGTAATGCATCGAATCGTCGGTCGCCATTTTGAAGATAGTCTCCTCCCTCGCAGACTCCCAAGAGAGCGACAAAGAGAGAATGAAAGAAAGGGTCGGGAGTTCCCCTCGAACGGCCGAACGGACGAACCAAGGAGAGAACGAACGAAAGCAGGAACGAACAAACGAACAAACTCCGGAGTGAGTATTCGCGCGTCTCGCGATCAATATCAACCAAGATGGCGCGCTCAAGACCTCTACCCTGCGCCGAATACAATAGCCTCCTCTCCACTCCTTTCCTCTCCTCTCCACTCCTCTCCTCAACAACTTTCTCGGTCTCGATTCAAACCACTACTGTTCCGAACTTCTTTCTGTTCCATTCTCTGCCATTCTGTTCCCATACCCGTTCCTGTTACTGTGGCTGAGAGATATTGTGAATAATACAAGAGCGCGGATAATGGGAAGGAGGGAAAAAAAGTTGTATGGGCTACTTGCTAGAGCCTCCTGCCAAAAGGGGCAGAAACTCCTTCCTCGAATGTGATAATAGCTTTCATGAAAGAGATTGTCCTCGATGAATTCAGATTTCCTGCTTGCATCTTTATTGCTTCCAACTTCGCGGATCGCGGGGCTCTTCCAATCCAGACTCTTTGTTTTTCGAATCGTTGCGTGATGTAGAAGAGTACCGGAAATTCTACCACTTTCTTGATACGTAAAACACTGGTAAAATCAGCTCGAAATCGTTAAAATTAAATGTCGAAACTTGGCAAGTGCGATAGGAATGGTCGGGACAACTCACAGGACACTTTTTGAAACAGGTCTTAGGGACCGTACTTAAATTACGTAACAGCTCATGGGGGAGGAAGGAGTCAACAGATTTTGCTACGATTTGTTACAGAAGGGGGTCCTTCATTCATGTACGTAATTTTTGGAAATTCGCAAATGATACAAATAACTCGTAGTAATTGTACAGAAATTTAATATGAATTTAAGTTTACACGCAAAAGAAACCTGGTGAGTGAAACACGATCCTAGCTAAGAAACAATTAAAAAAAAAAGAGCCTGGGAAAAATATTGTCAGGAAAAATGGAGAATTGATTAGGGAAAAATTAGGAAATTTTTTTAATGAAATTTAGCGGTAACCCTGATATAATATTCTTGTTAGTAATTTATTTGCCTTGTATTTATATTTTTTTTTTATGCAGTTGCTTTCCTAATAAAAATATCTTTTTAGTTCTAAATTTGATTGTTTGTTTGAAAATTTAACAAATTTGTTAAAAAGGCATTCTTTTTAGTTGAAAATTCAACTGTTTTATTGAAAACTTAATTATTTCGTAGAAAGTTTACTTCTCATTCAAAGCTCATATCTTAATATTGAAAAGTCAGACTAAAATCTTTTTTTAGTGAAAATTCAAATATTTTTTGTTGAAAATTTGTCTTTTTGATTCAAAAATTCATGTGTTTCTAGTGGAAATTTCGTCTTTCATGGATCAAAATGCAACTGTTTGTTTAAAAATTAATCGTCTTTGCTTGAGGATTTAACTATTTTGTTTGAAAATGTGTATTTGAATGTTAATGATCAGGGAAAATAAAAGATTGGTCAAGGAAAAATCAGAGAACTTGGAAAATGAAGTCCAATTTTCTCCGTGTGGGTTCTCAAAACTGGAATATATTCTGATAAGACAACTTTTTGTGCGAAGTGCACCTGAGGCCTTCATACCTTGAACTAGCCTCGAAAATTAAAAGCGAAAATAAAAAAACATGATGACTGTCCTCGAGCTCTTGAAAAATGTGGGTGAAACTCTTGGTAACCTGCTTGAACACGTGAAAATGAATGCAGTACTTCAGTCTCTTTACAAAAACTCAAAAGCGCTGTTGTAGTAAGGACATTTCTCTCAGCGGATTAGAAAAACTGGAAAAAATTTTCCAGATGCGGAAAAATTCTCGAGCAAAAATAAGCCCAGGAAATCCGGGTCTTGCAACTTAAAGTTTTCCAAAAGTTGGAAACAAGAAGCGGATTAAGATTCACCAACTTGCCCATTTCTAGGGATTTAGAAGTATTGCAAAAATTATAAGGCATTTTCAAAGATTTTAAGGCAGTTTGGGGAATTTCAGGAGAATTAATTAAGGCATTTGATATAATTTCAAATATTTTAAGGGATTTTAAGAGATTTTAACCAATTTTATGGGATTGCTAAAAATTTCCTAGATTTGATAATGATCAAGAAGTGATTTACAAGTGTTTTTCGTACATGTCCCAAATTTATATATTTCTAAACATTTAATAACATTTCTATTAATTTCACAGGATTTAAACAATTCCATGCGGTTTTGAAGAATTTCCTTAAATGTTCTTGAATTTCGGAAGATTTGAAAGGATTTCATAGGATTTAGATAATTTTAGGCTATTTTGAAATACTCCAAAGATTTTAGAGGATTTTATCAGATTCCCGAGAATTTTATGAATTTTTAAAAGTTTGTAACGACTTCATGGGATCTATCATAAGGTTTTAGGATATTTTAAAAGGTTCCAAGGGATTCTAAAGGGATTTAAACAAATTTTATTAGATTTCGGAGGATTTTAAGGAATCAAAAATAAAATATTGCGTTTAAAACAAATTTCTTCAAGTTTTAGACGACTTAAAATGATTTTATAAGATCAATCGGGTTTTAGACTTTTTTTAAATATGCCAAGATTTTATAGGGTTTCCAAGAGTTGCAAAATACTTTTGAAGAATAAGAATGAATTTCAAAGGATTTTATTAGATTTACGAGGATTTCATTTGATTTCACGGGATTTCAACGGATTTTATTATATTTTTATAGATTTAAAATTCGTAACCGGAAGGAGACTAATTTTCTACCGAAAAAGATTAATTTTGATCAAAATTAATTCATTTTCAACAAAAAGCAGTTGAATTTCCAACTAAAAGAGATCAATTTTCGAAGAAATAGTTGTCTTTTAAAATTAAAATTAAAAATACATTTATAACCAAAACTGGAATAGTTACATTTTCAATTAAAAAAATTTTTTCTATAAAGAAAAGAAAACTAATTTTAAACAAAATAGTTAACTATTCAAAGAAGAAAATGAATGTCTAACCAAGTCATTCAATTGTACACTAAGTATTCAAATTTTCAACTGAAAAAAGATGAATTTTCAACCAAAATAGAACAGTTAAACATTCTGAGTTGAAACAATTAATTTTCAACAACAACAAAAAGACGAATCTCCAACCAAAAAGAAGATTTTCCAAGTAAGAAGATTACTTTTCTACAAAAGAGGAGAATTTTTAACAAAATACATGAATTTTCAACAAATAGTTGAATTTTCAACTAAAAATTATAAATTTAGAATCAAGAATGAATTATTAAGATTTTTAGTTGAAAAAAGTTAATTATCAGCTAAAAAAAACTAATTTGCAATAAAATAGTTAACTTTATCACTAAAATAGTTCACTTATCATTAAAAAAGATGAAGTTTCAAGCCAGAATCTTAATTTTTACACACAAAGAACCGAAATTTCAACAATGTACATGAACTTTGAACAAAGAAAAACAAATTTACACTCAAAATGAAATAGTTAAATTATCAGCAAAAGAATTATAAAAAAAAAACAAGAATTTTCGACCAAAAACATGAATTTTTAACCAAAAAGATTAATTTTCTACTAAAAAAGAGGAAATTTTCACTAAAAAATATCAAGTTTTAACCAAAAATTGAATAATTAAATTTTGAGTTGAGAAAATTAATTTTAAGTAGATGGAAAACAAGAAATTTTCAAGAAAATAATTGAAAGCTATTTTGATTGTATATGTAAATTACTACGAATTACTGGATTACAAGTATATCACCCTGGAATATAGGTGGATTACAAGAGATTTCTTGGATTACCTGAATTACTCTGAATTATCTGGATTACAAGTGGATTACTCCACATTAGAACTACAGTACTCTGGATTACAAGGGGATTACTTCTGATTATAACTAGAGTACTCTGGATTACAAGGGGATTACTTATGATTAGAAGTGGATTACCTCGAATTAGAAATGCATTACTCAGATTACAAATGGATTACCCTGGATTACAAGTGGATTTCTCCGGACTAGTAGTGGATTACCGCGAATTACACTGGACTTAGCGGATTACAAGTGTATCAATCCAGATTAGAACTAGAGTACGCTGGATTACAAGGGGATTACTTCTGATTAGAAGTGGATTACCGCGGATTACAAATGGATTACCCTGGATTACAAGTAGATTGCGGCGGATTACACTAAAGTTGCGGCCTAAATAAAAGTTGGTATCTCTTAATAGAACTTGAGCTTTAATATGAACCTGTATATAATGACAAGGGTTCCTTTGGAGACTTGAATCAGAACAACATGAAGGCGCATTCACAAACCAACCACTTGCAAACTGGGGTTAGTAAGTTAGGAATTTACAGAATTCTTCGGTAATGCAAACCCACTTTGCAAGTGGTTGGTTTGTAAATGCGCCTTCATGTTGTTCTGATCCACATCTCCAAAGGAACCCTTTCGACTCTCTACAGGTTTCTATTGCAGCCCAAGTTCTAAAAGATATCAACTTTTATTCAAGCCGCAACTTTAGTGAACCCCCAGTTTTTTTCTGTGCTCTATTAAAATTAGGTTCATTCGGAGGTCCAACTGTAGCCTCCTTTGAAACAAATTCATCGTTTACCTCAGGAACCAGGAATTGATTCTGATAGAAACCCCAGTTTTTTCTGTGCTCTATTAAAATTGAGTCCATTTGGAAGTCCAGCTGTAGTGTCCTTTGGAACAAATTCATCGTTTGGGTTCCTTTTGAGCAAGAAAGATTCCTTTTTCTTGCAGGACCTTAGGAACCAGGAAATGTTTTAAATAGAACCCCAGTTTTTCTGTGCTCTATTAAATTTGTGTCCATTTGGAGGTCGAGCTGTAGTCTCCTTTGGAACAAATTCATCATTTGGGTATCTTTCGAGCAAGGAGGATTCCTTTTTCTTCCAGGGTCTTAGGAACCAAGAATTGGTTCTAATAGAAACCCCAGTTTTTTCTGTGCTCTATTAAAATTGGTTTCATTTGGAGGTCTAGCTGTTGTTTCGTTTGGAAGAAATTCATTGTTTTAACTGTTGTCTCCTTTGGAACAAATTCATCGTTTTGGATCCTTTTCAGCAAGAAGGGTTCCTTTTTCTTGCAGGACCCTAGGAACCAAGAATTGTTTCTGATAGAAAACCCAGTTTTTCTATCCTCTATCAAAATTGGGTTCTTTTAGCGGTCCAACACTCTAACTGTAGTCTCCTTTGTAACAAATTCATCGTTTGCGTTCCTTTTCAGCAAGAAGGATTCCTTTTTCTTGCAGGATCTTAGGAAGCAGGAATTAGTTCCAATAGAAACCCCAGTTTTTTCTGTGCTCTATTAAAATTGGATTCATTTGGAGGTCCAGCTGTTGTTTCCTTTGGAACAAATTCATTGTTTCAACTGTAGTTTCCTTTGGAACAAATTTATCATTTGGGTTCCTTTTCAACAAGAAGGATTCTTTTTTCTTGCAGGATCTTAGAAACCAGGAATTGGTTCTAATAGAAAACCCAGCTTTTTCGGTGCTCTATTGAATTTGGGTTCATTTGAAGGTCCAGCTGTTGTTTCCTTTGGAAAAAATTCATTGTTTCAACTGTAGTTTCCTTTGGAACAAATTTATCGTTTGGGTTCCTTTTCAACAAGAAGGATTATTTTTTCTTGCAGGATCTTAGAACCCAGGAATTGATTTTAATAGAAATCCCAGGTTTTTCTGTCCTCTATTAAAATTGGGTTCATTTGGAGGTCCAACTGTAGTCTCCTTTGGAACAAATTCATCGTTTGGGTTCCTTTTGAGCGAGGATTCCATTTTCTTTCAGGACCTTAGGAGCCAGGAATTGGTTCTAATAGAAACTCCAGTTTTTCTCTGGCAGAGTTGTTTCTCCTTCGAATCAAAGTGACAAATATCAGATTGGCATCACAAAGAGTCTATGGGAAATAAATAGAACCGAATGAGTTAGAACAGCGTGGTAATTTATGTCTCGGTTCCACGTAGGACGTAGGTGTATCTTACACGTCGGCGAACGATTCTGAGGCCACTGTAGTAGGAAATTTGACTGCTGCCAGATTGACGATGGAGCTTGCAAACTATAAGGAAAGAGAAGAGTCTCGGCGTCGACGGAAATATCGCGCCGCGGCGCTTTTAACCCAACAGCCGTAACGCGGTTCAGAGCGCCACTAATTGGGAGAAGAATATACATACTTTGGGGTCGCGCCCGTGAATATTTTTATCGACTTGACTCCACAAAAGAAAAAATCATCAGAAAAAAACAACTGCGTACGCGCTCTATCTTCCTGACTTTTTTTTGTCATTTCCGTTGAAGTGATGCGCAACCACTGGATTTATTATAACAATTAAGTAGCACGCGGTCTCTGATGCTTATCCATCAGCCCCTGACTTTTCCCTGACTTTTCTCTGACTCATTTATCATTTTTCCTAACCATTTATATTTATGGACCAATATTTTTATTTTGTAATATGTTCCATGAAGAATCTTTTATAAATTGAATAATATAATTTTCAGTTCAAATTTATACATTTTTTATTTATTATTTTCAGCCTAATATACTTCTATAAACCCGAAAAAGTGATAATGTGAATTAACGATGTCACTGATGTTCTTTTGCATTTTAAAAGAATTCGATACATACGACTTCAAAACAATATAATTTATATTAAAAAGAATAAAAATAAATTCGTAGAAAATAAAAATTCTAAAAAATAACACTGGTTGCAGTAAAACTTTAGCGAATCTAGAGAAATTTAAGAAAAATGGGAATAATTCGATGAAATTCATAAAAGTTTTAAAAAGACCAAGTACATTGAAAGCAATTTAAAAAAATGAAAAAATGCATTGAATTCAGTAAGTTTGAAATGAGTTTAGAAAAATTTAAGGGATTCGAAAGAATTTGATAAAATGCCTTAGAATTCAAGGTGAGTTTAAAGGACTTCAAGATGAATTAAACAAAAACTGAAAAAATCAGAAGAATTCCTTGAATAGAGGAGAAATAAGTGAATTTATAAAAATTCAAGTATATTCAAAATTTTATGAGAATTCCAAAAAATTCAAAAGAATTCAGAAGAATTCAGTGTAATTTCATGAAAATTTACTATTGATTTCGAAATAAATTCAAATGAATTGCAAAAAATATTTGAAATATTCATAAAATTTTATGATATCTCCCGAAATCCTGGAAAGATTCTATAAAATCATTCCATATCTTCAGAAATTTTACAACAGATATACAATTCTTTTTAAATCCCTCACAATTTTTGGAAATCCTTCGAAATTTTTTTAATCTTTCAATAATGCCTTGTAATCTTTTAAAATATCTTAAAATATTTCAAATCCTTTGAAATCCCTTCCAACTATTGAAATCAATAAACAAATCATTGGAATCTTTTCAAATAAGCAAAAATATTTTAAACCTTTTAAAATCGTTTGAAATCTCATGAAACTTTTTAAAGTTCCCCTTGAAAATTTGTTGGAATTTTTTAAATTACCCTTTAAGATATCAAATCCTTCGAAATCTTTTGAAATTCCTTGAAACTTTTGAAAGCTCTCAAAAACTTCTTGAAATTTTTACAAATACCCTAAAATCTTTCAAATCCCTTGGAATCACTTCAAATTATTGTAATATATTAAAAACATCCTAAGGCATTTCAAATAATTTTAAATCTTTTGAAATCCTGTGAATTTTTTCAAAGTTCTTAAAAATTCCTTATAATTTTTAAAAATACCATCATGTCTATAAAATTCTTTGAAATGCCTTCAAATTATTAAAATCTCCTCGAAATTCCTTGAAACTTTTGAAATACCCTGAAATATATATAATCCTTTGAAATCTTTTGAAATCCTTCGAAAGTTTTTAAAGCTCTTGAAAATTCCTTGACATTTCTAGTATAATACCCTCAAATGTTTTAAATCCTCTGGAATTTCTTCAAATGATTGAAATTTATTAAAAAATCCTGAGCATTTTTTTCAAGTACCCTAAAATATTTTAATTCTTTTGAAATCTCTCTAAATTATTATTAAAATCTACTGAAAATTTCTTAAAATATTTTAGAATACCTTAAAAGATTTAAAAAGAATTCAAGAAAACACAGAGACCTGAATTCAATAGTGGTTAAACCATGGGTGAATTTATTGAACGAAAAAAGACTATATAGTGACTTTATCTTAAAAAAGTGATTAAAAAATGATTAACGAGAAAAAATTAATAAAAATGACTGTGTACCAGCCCTCATTATTCTTAACAATTACTTAAAGTCCTTCTAACATAAATTCTCTGACTATATCAATTTTTTTTTTCTCAAAATCCCTGCCTTCTTCTTGATCTGCGGCCATCATCATCAATAATCATTATTATCATGGTTTTTATCCCAATTTATATTTTGCATGAATGAGTCTTAATTCTATCCGATAAGTAGCAATAAATTAATTTATGATCTCACTAAAAAAAAATACGAATCATAATTGAATCGCAAATTATGAATTGAAAGAGACAAAAATTATCAATCCTGAAAACTATTTTCAGCATTTAATTTAAATATTGTCTTGAATGTTCTTATTATCTCTTTATTGTGATACCATGCTCATATAACTCTGAATGAAGTTATGGGTCCGCTGGTTCGAGTTTTATAATTGAGTCTCCTACTCCGCAAGATCCTGCTCGTAAATTGTATTTTGCGGTATAAATTATAACTGTGCTAAGATCTAAGCCGCGGAATAGTTAATAAGTCATGCCTAAGCGAGTCGTATAGCATAATGCATCGCTCGATTCAAGGATACCCAATAGCAGCTGAAATGAGATTTCTCAGCCCAAAATGCTTTCAAAACGAGGAAAATAGGGGGAATTTTCACGAAAATAGGGAAATATTGTAATAAGGGAATACATTTTTTTTAATAAAATTAATTTATAGGTATTCGGTACCAAGCATGTTGAATTCAATACAAAACGTTTAAGATGTAAAGTCGAAATATTCTGCATACCCAACAAAATAGTTATTGAAATAAAATATTAATTGTCTACCAAAAGACATGAATTCTCAAGGATGGAATTGATTTTTCAAGCCCAAAAGTCAAATGAACCAAGACAGGTGATTTTTCAACCGAATAGTTGAAATTAAAAAAAAATAAATAAATAGAAATAATTGTACATTCAGTTGCATTTACAACCACAAGGTTGAACTTTCAAACAAATAAGATGAATTTTTAACAAAATAGTTGAATTTTTAACCAAATGGTCGAATTTTGAAACAAAAAGTGTTAAAACTCAACCAAAAACAGTAGCAGATGAATTTTCAATAAAATAGCTGAATTTGCAACAAAAAATTTATTATCAACAAAAAAGTTTCATTTACAACCATATACAAACTTTTAAGCCAAAAGGACGAATTTTCAACAAACAGTTCAAATTTTAACCAAATAGTTGAATTTTCGAAATAAAATGACGAATTTGTAATAAAACAGTTGATTTTTCAATCCAAAAGGCCGAATTTTCGACAAAATAGTTAAATTTTTAACATAACACTTGACTTTTATAACAAATAGTTGAATTTTAAAATAACAAAAATTTCACCCAAGAGAGATTCTTGGTCAAGAAAGAAAAAAAGTTTTTTCAAAATTGTTGAATTTTCAACTAAAAACTATCAATTTCCAAACAATAATAAAACAGTTAAATTTTCACTCAAAAAAATAATTTTCAAACAAACAAACAAAACGAATTTTCAATAAAATAGTTTAAAATATGAATTTTCAAATTGAAAATAGAAAACAGTTGAATTTTCAACTGAAAACGATCAATTTCCAAACAATAATAAAATAGATGAATTTTCACTTTCAAAAAAAAATGATTTTCGAAAAAGATGAATTTTTAACGAAATAGTTCAATTTACAACCCACGATCTGAGTCTTCAACTAATGACATGAATTTTTAACGAAACTGTTCAGCTTTCAACTGATTAGTTTAATTTTCAAACAGGAAAATTAATTTTGTATCAAAAAAAGACGGATTTTTGAAAAATACATGAATTTTTAACTAAAAACGATAAAAAATAGAAAAGTTATAATTTCAGTTAAAAAGACTATTTTCGCACCAAAAAAAACAAATTTCCAATAAAATAGTTAAGTTGTCAACCAAATATGTAAATCTTTAACTAATAACGTGAAGTTTCAACAAAGCTGGTTAATCTTGAATAGTTTAGTTAAATTTTTAACCAGAAAAACTATTTTTCTACCAAAAAAAGACGAATTTTCAAAAAAAGACATGAATTTTCAACTAAAAACAAGGTAATAAAAATGGAAAAGTTATGTTTTCAGTTAAAAGACTCTTTTCGAATAGCTTGAAAATGATTTTTCAAGCAAAAAGACGAATTTTGAACCAAATAGTAGAACGTATTACCAAAAAGAACTGAAAAGAAAAAATATAATAAAAATATAATAGTAGACTTTCAAATTGAAAATAATTAATTTACAATCGAAAATAGTTGGTTTTTCTCATTATTTTTATAAATTCGGTTTGCATTTAATAGAAGAAAAAAAAACAAGAAAAAGGGGAAGTTTATGGAAAAGAGGGAACAAAAGAGGAATTCTTTAAAAAGGGGAAAAAGCGGAGAATAGGGAAAAGAGTTTGTAGTCCGTGAAATGCCAATATACAAACCTAAATTCTTATCAACCAAAAACCTACTACAGATCAACTTTACAGTGATGGAAATTCACGTTAGGAAAGTTCCATCTTCATGAGCAATCTAATTGCATCAAATTTAATTATAATACTTCAAGATTTATTACAAAAAAAAAGATAACTCACCTGTAGCACTCTCTTTGGCAAGCCAGTTTTCTGGGAAAGTTGTTTGAGGTCCTTTGCATCAGGATTGTGGTTGATTGCAAAGTAGCTTTTCATCGTCCTCAGCTGATGATGCTTGAAACTCGTCCTCATTCGCTTCGTTCGACTATTTGAGCCTGGCATTCCTGGAGTTCCGGGACCACCCCTTCCAAAAGGCATGTCTATGTATTCGGAATTGAGGTCTGTAAGAAGATAACAAATTGCAAATTAAAATCACTGCTTAGGTTTCTTTCAGACATGTGCTTTCAGGATCTAGTTATACAGGGATTTGAAAAAATTCAGAACTAGACCGGTAGTTTCCCTAGAAATAATATCTGATCAGGAAGTCTGAATATAAAAAGGATGGAGAAACAGTAACGAAAGAGTGAGAGGTTGCCTATGATTACCATTGATAGCTTCCAACGTCAAAATTATGAAAGGTATAGCAACGTTGTAAACGTTTTAATTTATTTGTCATACAGGTCAATTGAGGGGGAAACCAACTTGATACTGATCTTACAGGGCCAAAACTACCCAATTTTGAAAAGCATCTCCTGTAAAGTTTGTTAAAATCGAAAATAGCTTCTTCTAGTTGGAAAATGTAACAATCTGGTTAGATTGGTTTAGAAATGAAGTATAAACGTTCACTGGTATCTAGTCATACTTCTGCAGTACCCACGGGTTTGACGGTCTAAGAGGTAACGATAATTGATTTACAATCGGGTAATCAGAAGGAAATGGAAGTAGTGACGCATTTACAGTGAGCAGATATCGTGTTTACAAACTATTTGCTGCATAAAGTTGTAATTGGTTGTGTAGCCCTTGGTCTTTCGCATATACACTATCACCCCTCTCATTTGCACCAGAGGAGTTAATGAGCCATGATACGCATCGAACAGTGTCTAGAGTCGCGACTCGTCTGCTTTAAACCAGGAATCTTCACATGACTTCACATGAGTTCACGTTATCATGATTATCGACCACAGACATCTATCAGCAAAACTCAGGAATCATTTTTATCTGGAAAACTAACGAAAAAATTTGGACTCTTTTGCAGATTTTGTTTGTTGTAATTATGAAAACCGATTCGATGAGAAAGCATCATTAAACCAACGACCAAATAAAAAAAATGGACTGAGCTAAACAATTAAGCACTCAGATACTTAAACTTTGAATATTTTAAATTCAAGACCTGAAAATTTAATTATTTTACTACTAGTTGTTGAAATTAAAAATTTGAAATTATAAGTGATTAAGTAAAATTTTCCACTCGAATTTAAGCTATTTTAAATCATTTAATAACGAACTTTCTCGGCTTTCTCGATCCAGTAGCATCCTTGAAGATTGGATTATCATCACCCATCTTATTTGTTTCAAGAATACAGTTCCCACTTGCACAGATTTTATAATGATTCGATTAAATTTAAGTTGGAAGTTAAGCAGTAAATTCTAAAGTCATGTCTGCTAACTGTGCCTCGTTTTATGGCTCTAAATTCCTACCTTGTTGGTGGTAAGATATATAGCAGACTTCAGGGCCTGTGCTGTTGAAAGAAGATTTACTTCTGAAATCTAGTGCGTTGCAGGTACTCGAAACTGGTGTAAAGTTTGCGATGACAATCACACTTCGAACACGGGACTCCTTGTCACCAAAGAGTCCTACGTTCGCGTAGTTTCGAAACACGCCCCTTATCGAGCGATCAACAGAGGATGAATTTAAGTTATTGTCAGTCGAGGCCATTTTCTCAAGATGAGCGAGATTTAACATTATAATTTTTTTTACCAGATTCAATTTCAAAATTATCCAAAACTAGAAACTATATTGACTTTTGAATAAACTTGCCTATGAAATGAACAACCTTATATAACCAGTGATTTGGAAACCTTTATTCCGACTCTAAGACCATTTGTAAATTTGTTGGTTATCATCCCTCTCGATCAGGATCATCCTCCCATGTCGTATGAATGCACCTTAATGCTACATCGTGGACCAGATTCGAATCCGATCCGAAGTGATTTATGGATGCGTGGGCGAGCAGCGTTTGCCACCGAACCCCGATAAAATTTGTCGCAACGACATAAATTCACGAATCCGATCCAACAAAGCGTTCCTGTTGCGCGTGGGCAGAGTCACGGCCCAAAAACTCCATGTTGACCAACCGTGGGAAACAATGGTTGCCCCCTAATTCGAAATTCGTTTTCGAACACCTCACCAGTTTCCACCATCATAGTATTTAATCTCTCATTCATTGGTGCTCTACTGTGGAGACCGGGTTGCATGTAGCCCGAAAGGTGATGAAGTCTCTGATAATGACCAGAATCACCATGAGGTTGTTACAAAGAATTGCCCACAATCACTCGAATTGTTTCCTAAGGGAACCTCTATACTCTTGAGGATCCAACTATTGTTTTTATTACATAATTATAATTAACCTATTAGCGCTGATGATAAAGGATTGTCCGACTCACCTAGACTAGCAGTCATAGCCTCGAGGTCCTTAGGTTTCCGTTTCCTCGGTCTACCCTTTTGCCTCGGTGGTGGAACGTTAGTACCCGATCCATTGAAATAGGAGGGCACCTTGGGGGGTGATCCACCATCAGGGCCGGTTGGTGTCGTTGGTTGGAGAGGAACGGGACTCACGTGAGAATGCTGATGGGGATGCATGGTGTGATGTGGATGGGGACCATGGGGTCCGTGAGGATGATGGTGCAAGAATTCCGGAGAGGGGAAAGGTTGACCCGGATAGTGTGGTCCTGGGGGATAAACAGGAACGGGTGGACTCTGCGACGGATGCATTTCTGCCCCCATTTCGTAATGAAGTCGGCACAAAACAGCTCCGTCCCTCATACCAAAATGATCCCCTTTTGTCAAGGGCACTCCACAAGCCGCACAAGAAAAACATCTCACATGGAACACCAATTCACGGGCCCTCATCACCAATTCGGAAGCAAGTATCGCTGCTTGACACCTTGAACACCTCTTCATACTGCCGAACATTCTGAAACAGAAAAATTAATAAAGATGGTTATTACTCATTGTATTTTGAATGTTTGGTTTCTCGAATTTGATAGAAATCCGTTTGAAAAAGCCTAAGTACGTTTGCGATATGGTGATAAAAAAAGGAGGAGAATGTAGTGATGCAGGCAGCATGACATCGCTACTGCATTAGCGGCACCCTACAGTCTCCATTACCAACGCCGACCGGCTATCTGTCCGATATCTTCCTCAGCTACCTACCAGCCAACCTGCCTACCTATCTCAACCTCCAAATATATTACGTTCCCCGAGTCGTACCGAGGAACTAGATAGAGACGTGCCCGATCTTATAACGACCTGATGGTCTGGAAAAACGTGCTTTTGCTAATGCAGCAAATGAAACTCGGTTATCGTTTACTTTAAAGTGTCCGCAATGTCTCCATTCCAAGGTTTATCCACCCCTTTTATCAAGGATTTAAGTATTGGATTTGTGTTCAGTATATATCATGACACTGAATTTACAGAAGTGAAAATACAGTCATCTGTCATTAGGTAATGCTACCACTAATGTCACTCCTGTTGAAAATTCTTTGAGACTCAGAGGAGTCATTCCGACTGGGCCTCCTGCTGAGAGGAGATCAAGATGTCTCTCGTCAGACAATGGCCAGGGTGTTCTCAAGATACTTGACTCGGGTCAGTAGTTTATAGCCTTGCCAGCA
Source organism: Andricus grossulariae (assembly GCA_011634705.1). Lineage (NCBI taxonomy): Eukaryota > Metazoa > Arthropoda > Insecta > Hymenoptera > Cynipidae > Andricus > Andricus grossulariae. The sequence goes on along the minus strand of JAABKJ010000755.1, from coordinate 29,279,946 downwards.
GCTAGACAAAGTTTCATTATCTGATTACCATTCTTTTACTTTAAAACACTAATCCTCTAATAAATTTCTCAGATCATATCTTAAATGGTTCTCATCAAGCCTGTTTCTGTAATCGACCGGACACTTTCAAAGACATCTTGGCTGGTCGCAAACTTCTTAAAGAAAATTCTAATCATCTAAATCTCTTACCAACTCCCGAAATTCTAATAAATTTCCAGAATCTACCATTTTCTCCAGATTAGAGATCAAAACTATTTATGGCAAACACATCTCGAAAGGAAGTGTCGAGAGGTTTAAAGCTAATCTAAGGGATTAGAATCGTCGGATCTTTTGACGGGGTCTCTTGACTCGAAACACATTGTCATTGGCTGATCCTATTTGAGTGTGTGAGCTAACACTCAGCGGGAAGGACCGCATATTTTTCGCCTAATCGGATCTATCGAACCGTGTTGTGCAATCGACTGGTCTAGCTGGCCGAGGGTAACAAGGGGTAAAACTATAACTATAAGAATCTGCCGAACGAGAAGCGGCCGTTTCTTCCTACATCCTTCTTCCTCCCCCTTTTTTTCTCTCTCTTCCCTAGCCGATGAATGAACTCGCAACCGGGAGTAACCTCATTCACGGTTTGCAACACGACGGTTCGCGCCGGACGACCCGCAGAGTTTTACAAGATGCGCCATATGCGTTACATTATTATACAATGTGCATTATAAGCCGTGCGAGAAAAGCCCATATACTAGCACGCAGCCTAAACACTGCCTCCACAAAGAGTCGGAAATCTTTTATGCGACACTGGACCACTTGCCGTGCGTTCGCACACTCGCTCGAGCACGTGGTTTCTTTCCTTTCAGCCTTTTTTTTCTGCTTTTTGAAATGCGGTAAACCAAGTAGCGACGACTTTTCAGCAACCTTATATTTACGTATTTTTGAACTGCGATTGTAATTTAGAGACTGTAAGAAATCTGAAAGTAAGATTAAGCGATAATTCTTATCAAGGAGAAGAAACGCTGTATCTATTTTTCAATTTGTAAGCAAGAACAAGTTTCTTTTGTGGGATAAATTATGGCAGAGAGGGCAATCGAACAAGTTATATGTTTCGTTTTATTGGATTGTCTGAATGCTACTGTCGAAGTATATTTGAATTGTAAGTTCATATATACCACGCACGTGAGACGTGAGAAGCATGAAACTCGTTTATTGAACTGGATGCACCAATCGTAGATTCGCATCGATATTCGTTTCGAGAGAGATGTACTTTTGTCGCTGTCCTCGATACAGACACAGAATGCATTTTACGATGCCGTGCTCTCGTCGCATTAGTCAGCAACGGCAGCCGAACCGGGACACCCGGTGGTACCATTCTGCTGCATACTTTCCTCTTTTTAATCGTTACTGACACGAGTTGAAACTTGGCCTCTGCTATCAATGTTGTGATTTTTACTATGCGGTTCCTGAAATCACCACTTTTCAAGGGCAAACCGGTTTTGCAGTTTTAATCATTGCGTCTACATAATATGTAGAAGCCTAACACCGAGAAGCCCAATGGTTGTGCCAATCAATAAAGTAGCTGCCAGAATTTATTTTCAAAAATTATGGAATCATCAACTATCATGAATTTTTTATAATATCTAAGATATTAACTGGTCAAATTTAAAAAATAAATGATTAATTTCTGCAATTCCTAATGGAAGCCTCTCAAACATGGTCAAACAGGGAATTTGTTTTCAAAAGTGATAAAATAATTTGCAACCGTAAGATTTTCAAGCCAAATGTAAAACAAAAATAAATTTGGAAATCTTGTTCAACTATAGAATGCAAAAAAATCATGAATTCAGAATCACAAAAATCAGATTAAGATTTGCACGATTTCAGAGATCCCAAGATTTAGCGACTCAAAAACGGTTCAAAAACGGTTTCAAATCTTGCCGGAAATCTTTCAAGACTTCCAAAATTGTCGCTAATTTTTAAAAGATTCTTGAGATATCTTACGAAATCCATCAAGCCACAGTCAGACATCTGCAATCCTAAATCGTTAATGCCGATTTTTGAATTATTTGGTTCGTGGGATTAGAATGATTTTTAAAGTGAATAAACCTTTAGAAAAATCATCATGGAATTTTAATTTTTAAATCATCAGGTTCACACGGAAAAAAATGAGCAAAAATAAAAAATCCACATAACTTTCTCCGTTTTCATCGAAATCTTTTATCCATCGAGGGCTGCAAACTTCTATCAAAGTAAAAAAAATAGTGTGAAGTGAACAGAAAATTTTAAATGATAGACACAGAACGGATGATCAAAAGTTCTATTTTATATAATTATCAACAATAGGGACCTGAACATCCTTAAAAAATCTTGCTAATGACTACAAAGCAAGTTCTGATATTCAAAGCTCAAAAGTTTGAAAAAATTCAATCTTTCGGTTGATTAAATAATTTAAGATGAATTGTTTCTCCATTTTTAACGGAAACTTCTTGAATTTAGCAAAATAAATAAGTTTGCTTTCAGAAACTGTATAATAACTAGTGATACGAAAAATGTTGAAAAAATCCAATATGGCGTAAGTTCAAATTTGAAAAAAGTGAATTATAACATAAATCGTAAAACAGCCGCGATCTTGCATTTTTTCAAAATTTTAGCCGTCACCGCCTTTTTTATTCTTGATTTTGAAATAAACTTGTTTGTTTTGCCAAGTTTAAAACTTTTCTGTTGCAAAAATAATAATTACAGAAAATTACATTTTTTCATCCCTTATATACCCGCTATTCTGAAAATGTACGAATTTTTCATTATCCTTCATACTTGATTTTTTAGTGTTGAAAGAAGGTTACGTTCGTTATTTGAGGAAGGATTTCGACGAAAACTGAAAGTTATATGGATTTTTCATTATTGTACATTTTTCCTCATACAAAGCCAAACGCTTCATTTTTCAACTATTGAAACGAAGTCCGTAGATGAGAAGAAAAGAATGATTAATTAGAAGAAAACACTATGTGTACTAACTGTTCTTCGTTTATTGTTAGTTTTAAATAAAATGAGACTATGATACAATGATTTGCGAAAAGATAAGATGTATATCTTGAGGAATACTGAAAGTACGTGAGAGCAATTATTACGTGATAGTAGTACATACATCTACTTGAGAAAAACGTTGAGGGCGCTAAGGTAACGGAATGCCAACAAGAAGATCAGGGTATGTAATATAATGCTATGATCTAGATTAATGCAAGGAGTCGGCAGCAGTCACGTAGCGTCCCACGCGCAGCAGTATCCTCAGTTCAATGGCGACAGCGGTAGCCCGCTCGCTACATTATTCATAAAATAAAGCGTATGCGCGTGAACGCAAAAAAATTCTTTCTCAAAAAAAAAAAAAGATGAAAGATCTGCAAAGATTCGCAGTACATCATCGAACTTCCCTACTGAAGTTTCCTGCTACCAGGTTGTTGAATCAGAATCTCACTGTTAAACGCTGATCCTCAAAACTCAGAAGTACGCCCAATTCGCTGTAGTTTTGAGTGTCAACATTTTTGTGTCGCAACATTTTTGAGACACGAAAACACATAATCATGTGTTTGGATGAAATTGTTATACTTTAGAGGACTGTGCATTTTCTCACGAGACTTTATGAAATTCTTTAGATGAAAAAGATTCTTCCAAACGGTTCACAGCATCCATCATTCTTGATGGTTTGAGAAGGCGTGTACCTATCCGTAAGTATGTATATTTATATCAGAGGAGTAGGTATGGCACGAGGGGCTTAGCAGCACCGTAACCTGATACTTTCGTAGGAATGGTTTATGTGGTGACACCCGCGATTCCTGGTGGACATACGACGCGGGATAACCCTGCAGGACCCTCAAAAGGACCCCTGCCGTGATACGCCGAATCCTCTTACCAACCAAGTCTGATGCTTAGAAACATAAAAACGCATCTCTGAAAATGAAATTCGACCAACACTTGCAAAAAAAACTCTTTTATTCGAAATTTCTGCAGGTGTCATTTATCCACCGTATAGAATATCTAACCCAAACAGAATCCACCAAAGTTGTACAGTGCACTCTACACTCTACACCTATTTGTCATCCGTAGTTAAACCATTCACAAACCCAATCCCGGTACGTAAATCACCCTATTGGCGAGAAAGGATGAAATATCGAGGATGTTGGCGGCAGTTTTAATTTTTAATCCCGGCGACCTTGAGCTCGGTCAGCAAGACCAGTAATAAACGCAGTGCATCTCTTAGCGGGGCGCCATTGTCGGATGAATCTGATAGTGGCGCGAGGATCACGGGCGGTTGCTATCATGCCTATTCCTTCTTGTCGTCCATTAAGCCCAATGATACATGGAGTATCGCGTGCAGGTGTCGCGATACAAATACGATCGTCTGCTATCTCACGAGATCTACTATATCGCGATACCAAGGCGGTCACCACACCGAGTCTCGCTGAAGGTATCTATCTATATTCCACTACTTTAACATAAATCATACTCCACGCATGCGTACCCGTAATAACTTAAGCTGCCTTGGCGAGGAGCTCACCGATGATCGAGTACTTCTCTCCCATTTTGACTCACTTCATTCATTCCCTTTCGTACAGGGAGTCTTTTTGTTTCAGCGAATATATATCTAAGAGTTTATATCGGATATGCATATCTGATATTTCAACATCAGATACACAAATATCAGTTCACAGTCTAACAGATTGTGTCAAACATGATGGTAATAGTCTCATCATGTAACTTGATTGCAGAACCTTTTAGGTCTGAATATTTAGACTCTATCAGAAGCATCTGGAGATAACCATTTTTTTAATTAGAGCTCGTATTCCACTATTGCAACTGAAATGGAGTGGAAGCTTCCAGCAAGTTCTTCGGAGGCTCCTTCGCTTCTTCCTGATAAGCCAGCCATGTCGGCAGAAGAAAACGTGCACCAAGGCAACTTGCAACCACGGGGAAAAGGTCTAAGAAATACTGCTACAACAGAATCGCTACCGATGATGCATGTCCGAGGGGATCAAGCCTTTCAGAGTATTATATTACCTGACCATCTTTTCCTTTCTCTCTCCCTCTCTTTTCTAGAATCTCCTTTTTAAGCACATTCTTTTCTGAAAAAACACCCCAAGATCGCTCATTCCGAAATGCTTTCTATTTGCTGCATATATTGTTCATATCTAAAATTACTCTTCTAAATTAACAAATAGAGACAGCTAGGAAATATTTTCCTAATCGAGTGCACATGGCGTAGAGTAATTACATAAATCGTTCACTATGATGGAAGACGCCAGAGTAGTAATGAGCAAAATAGACGAAGTGAAGGCCCCCCATGAGATAAAAAATGAATAAAAAATACATGCATCCGTATATTATAGGAGGTATAAGGTTCCAGAGAGTTGACTCTGCGACGCAACTTAATTATGAGCGTTAAATTATGAGAGAGCTCCCGGGCGCTGAAATATTTGTGTGTTCACCAACCGAGGGTTATGGCTCAATTACCACTCGCTCTTTCCTTTGCGAGGCGTTGATTTAAGGTGTTCTGCTTCTTGCTATCACAAAATCCGCGGACTGTTATCCGGATCACAGAAAGATTCATTGCTCGATTATAATCCCTCAGAATCGCGAGCAAAGCTACTAGGAAGATTACAATAAAAATAATGTGACATCAAAGTCAGATTGAAGATCATCAAATTCAGATTAACTTGGGCACCTTATTATGATTTTTTCTTTGTTGTTTTGTCACTTAGAAAAATACTTTTTAATTTTGTCGGCAAGCGTTAGCATACAAAAATGGCATCTTCCGTGATGTTCTGGAACGAATGTGTCTTTTACAGCCGGTACTACATTTGCCATCTGCAAAAAGGTGTGCGATAAATTATGCATGTCCAGTGAGGCAGTGCGTACGTCGTCCCACGTGATACTGGTACGAGGTTCCCTCGATAAATAATGAGTGGCGGTCCGGGCTCGACTTCTCCTGTAATGGTTTTCGACGACTACCAATATAACGAAAATAAACGTACGACAAACGCCTCGCTAAATTTGATCTGACTTACCCTTCGGTACTCAGAACCGGTGTAAATTTAACATGCGGTCCTTCCTTTTGGGCTTCCGCTCAGATAAGCTTAATGATCAAAAACCTACTCAAGATCTTCGATCAAATATATCAAAATAAAAATTTCTTCTTTTTCACAATATCGTGACTCTAGAACCACAGGGTACTATGATAAATTTGAGAGGACAGTTGATTTTATTTGTTTTATATTACCATTTTGGCTATCCATTTTTTATTTGTACGCATTACCATTTGCTTAATTGACATTTGTCCAAAAGAGGTTGACCACTTGACTTTATTTGGAAAAATAAAAATTAGAGCAAGTTATTCGCTAAAATGAACATTCCGAAAAGGAGAATTTGGGGAACATAGCGTTTCGATAACACAGATGATCATTCATGTCTGCTGAAGAAATTTATAGGGATACTCAAATGACTACAAGCTCAGGGAACATTAAACTGGTTCGAAATTATCATTAGCTAATTGTCCCTTTGCTCTGTTTCTCAAACTATATCACACGAATCGCCCATATATTTTATCAGTATAAGTGCACTTAGCAAGTAGCACTTAAATGAGAAACGAACACGACTTCTCCATAAAACCATAAGACTTCTGATGACCAGTTGTCACCTGTTCATATTTTCCTTTTGCGACATAATAGTCGCATGCAACAGCTGTCGGTTAATAGCTGGTGGTTTACTCTCAAAATTAGTGAACACATTGTCGCTAATAAGATGGATGAAATTTACTCCCGCGGTTTCAAGAATTTTAACGCAGCAGCTTCTTGGATGAATTTCAAATGTTATTTGCTGGCGTTAAAATCACTGTAGTGTAATATCCTCGTGTCTAATTGTAGACCTTAGGCGAGTCTCGGGTGGCTTGTCGCGAATTAAGCTTAAGAGACTTCCTGGAGTTCATCATAGTGGTGCAGTGGTGCCAATGGTCAATTGGTCACGCATTATGAAGATGGCGTGCTCACGATTCACAGACAGTGAACGCAACTCAACAGTCGCGACCTGCCTCGTCTACCTGTGAATGAAACACTACCAGGATAGGATAAAAAAATCAAACAGAAGATCAAGATAAGGGAATAAGTGCAGTTTTATGTGAGGAGTTAGGAATGGTACCGGATTCAAAAAAAGAGAGAAAAAAAGGCAAAAAGTGGGAGAGGAAGTGAGAACAGAGATTGAATCGTGAGTTACTAGAGACGAAGAGAGATAAAGCTGTTTGATCAGCCTGAGCATTTTTATCAAGAAGTTCTAAACTTCTCTGATCAAATAAATCTTCTTTCTAGGTTTCAAGTTAAGAGATTGTTTTTAAGATATTCTGAGACATGTAAATCATGCCGAGTTCTTGGAAGACTGATCGCGTGCTTCTTCCTTCGATGATTTCACTATTTTCTCGTAAATTGCCGATAGAACTTGGATTATCTAATGCTCAATGCTTACTAATGAGAAGAAATTCGTGTAAAATAATATTTTCTTCTACAACATCAATCCTGTTTTCAGACTTCAGAGCCCAAAATGATCTCAAAATAAAGGAAATAGGGTCATTTTTCATGGAAACAGTGAAATAATAAGGGAATATATATTTTTTAAATGAAACTAATGTAAGTACTATTATACTGGAGTTAATACAATTCGCTTCTAATGCTTAACAGTTCAAGTCGGAATATATTGCATTTTTAACCAAATATTTTAATTTTTAACCAACAAAGATTTTCTACCAAAAGAGATGAATTTTCAACAAGGAAAGATTTTTTAGTCAGGAAACAAAAAAAAATTTCAAGCAAATTGTTGAGTTTTTAAACCAAAAATGTGAATTCTCTGAAACAAAGTTGAATTTTCAATAAAAAGTTAATTCTCTACCAAAAAAGATGACTTTCGGACCAAAAAAGATAAATTCTCAAAGAAAATATTCAGTGAAAAAAATTGATTTTCAACAAAAAAAAACGAATTTTCAATTCAAAAAAGCGAATTTTCTATCCAAAAATGACAAATGATAAACAAAAATGTTTATTTTCAACAAGGAAATATAAATTTTTTATCCAAAAGGATGAACTTTTTATCCAACAAGACTAATTTTCAACAAAACAGTTGACTTATCAGAATTTTCAAAAAAGTTATTAAATTGTCAACAAAATAGTGCAATTTTTAACGAACAAAAAAAGTACTGAATGAAAAATATAACAGTAGACTTGTGAACTAATAGCTCATTTTCTACGAAATAGTTGAATTTTCAAGAAAAAGATACAAATTTTCAACATAATAGTCAATTTTTCAACCAAATAGTTAAATTTTCAACTCAGAACTAAATTGTAAACCAAAAATAGAATAGCTAAATTTCCTGTTAAGAAAATTAATTTCCAAACACAAAAAAAGCGAATTTTCAACAAAATAGTTCAATCTTCAACCAATAGAAATAATTTTTAACGAAATAGTTTAACTTTCAAGCAAGTTAATAAAGTTAAGAAAAGTTAATCAAGCGAACCAATTTAAGTAGTGTAATTTTCGATAAAAAAATATGACTTCAACAAATTAAATAAATTTTGAACCAAACAGTAGAATTTTCAACCAAAAAATATGAATTCTCAATGAGAAATTCAATAGCAGAATTTTCAACTAAAACTCATCAATTTTCGACAAAAAAAGATGACTTGTTAACAAATTATTTAAATTTTCAACCTAATAGTGAAATTTTCACCCAAATATATGAATTCTCAATGAGAAATTTGATAGCAGTATTTTGAACTAAAAACCATAAATTTTCAACCAAACATTATAGAATAGTTGAATTTAAACTGAAAAAATTGATTTCACAAAAAAAAAAAGAATTTTCAACAAAATAATTAAATTTTCAACCAATTAGTAAAAAATTTAAATAAGACACCAAAAATGATGACTTTTTAATAAAATAATTAAATTTTTAACCAAATAGTAGAATTTTCAGACAAAAAATATGAATTCTCAAAGAGAAATTTAATAGCAGAATTTTCAACTAAAACCCATCAATTTTCAACCAAACATAGAATAGTTAAATGTTCAGTTGAAAAAATTAATTTTAAACAAAACAAAAAAAAAGGAATTTCCAACAAAATAATTAAATTTTCAACCAATTAGTAAAAAATTTAAATAAGAGACCAAAAAAGACAAATTTTTAGCAGAATAATTAAATTTTCAACCAAAAAGTAGAATTTTCAACGAAAAAAAATATGAATTCTCAATGAGAAATTTAATAGTAGAATTTTCAACTAAACATTATAGAATAGTTAAATTTTTAGCTGAAGAAAAATTATTTCAAACAAAAAAAAAGAATTTTCAGTAAAATAATTGAATTTTCAACCAATTAGTAAAAAATTTCAATAAGAGACCAAAAAATATGACTTTTTAACAGAATAATGAAATTTTCAACCAAATATAGTAGAATTTTCAACCGAAAAAAATGAAATCTCAATGAGAAATTTAATAGCAGGATTTTCAACTAAAACCCATCAATTTTGAACCAAACATTATACAATGTTTAAATTTTCAACTGAAAAAATTTATTTCATACCAAGAAAAAAGACTAATCTTTAACTAGTTAGTAAAAAATTTAAATAAGAGACTAAAAAAATATGACTTTTTAACCGAATAATTAAATTTTCAACCAAATACTAGAAACGTTTTGGTCGCTATTTTGGACCCTCATCAGTGAAAAAAACATTTATTAAATCTGTAAAAAATATAAAAATAATGTAAAAAATATTATAAAACAGAATAAAGAATAATTAATGAAAATTTGAATTTCAAGTAAAAGAAAGAGAAGAGTTGTCTCATAAAACGAGGATTTAAAAATTATGGTCCTCCTTTTATGAGACAGCCCTTCTCTTTTATAATATTTTTTACATTATTTTCGTTTTTTTATAGACTTAATAAATGCTTTTTTTGACTGATAAGGGTCCAAAACAGTGACCGAAACGTTTCAAAAAGAATAATCGAATCTTTCATTTGGACCTTCATTTCCATGACTTGCTTCACTATTTAAACATAGAATAGTTCAATTTTCAGTTGAAAACATTAATTGGAAAGAAGAGTTGTCAACAAAATAATTAAATTTGCAATCAAATAGTGAAAAATTTAAATGAGAGAGATGAATTCTAAATCAAAAATACAATACTATATAGAAGAAAATTAACAACACTTCCAGACCTGGAAGTGTTGTTAATTTTCTTCTATATATTTCATCCCAGACGTTGAAACATCTTTGAGGATTTTCAATCTTTCCTCTATTTATCTACAATAGTATACTTTTAAATCAAAAATAGTTCGCTTTTAAGGTAAAAAAAAAGAGAACAAGGGAAAAGAAATGAAGTTTCTTCAAAAAAGGGGAACACTTTTGCTGATGAATGTCCAAATCCTCAGCTAACAACCGTAAATTGTGAAATGCTCTTACTCTTCAAATGTCAATATTAGAATAAATCTAAGGGGTTTAAGCCTCGGAATCAGAGAAACTGGATGCGTTTAAACAGAAGGTAATTTTTTTCCTATATATGTCAGTCATTACTTTATACACCTTTCCTCTAGCAATTTAGCTGGAGCATTTAGTGAGTATTGCTCGAACTATTGCTTTCGCATCCATTCGTCAAACCGGTTTGAATCACAGAAAACAGGCATTTTCCTAGTGAAATCCATCGCAGACCAACCGCACATCGAATTACGCGCCCATTAATGCTCGTATTTACTTCCCGAACCATGTATCAATAAATCCTCGCCATATTTGTGCACACAGTGCCTTCGTTAAAAACCACCTTTATAAACTGAATCCAAAAAAAAATCCGCGGACGAGCATCAGGGATTAAAAGACCAGTTGGCTTTTCGCTTTTCCCTTTTAATGATGCAGAAACCTTCTCGCAAAATTGAAATTTAATTAAATTTTTATCCATACTTGTCAAATCGGGTTGAAACACAGAAAAAAAACAGGGTTACTACAAAATCCCTATTTCGAAATTACCTGACTTTTCCCTGACCAATTTTTAATTTTTCCTTACCAATTTTTTATTTTGATTGACTGTTCAAACAATTTTTTTATAGTTATAAAATAACCTTACAACTAGGATGTCAATAATATGAGTACAAAAAATGTTTGTTTCTACATATATTTTAAACACTTTCAGTGACAATAATAAAATACATGAATTTGCAACCAAATAGTTAGTTTTCGACTCAAAAAAATAAATTCTGAACCAAAAATAAAAGAATTAAATTTTCACTTGAAGCAATTAATTTTCAACCAAGAAAAGAAGAATTGTCAACAAAACTTTGAGCCAAGTAGTTGATTATTCAACAAAAAAGAAAGAATTTTCAACGAAACATGTCATAGTTGATATTTCCACTAAAAGACATTTTTATTTTCAATCAGATATAGTTGAATTGAACCAAAAAATGAAAATTTTTAACAAATCTGTTGAATCCTCAACCAAAAAAGACTAATTTTCAAACAACAAGAAAAGGATATTAAACAAAAGAGTTGAATTTTCAGACCATAACGATTTTTCAGTTAATACAAAAAAATCCTACTCAAAATGTGCAATTTTTAACCCAAAAAGACAAACACCCTGTGAAACACTTGAGTTTCAGAAAATATAAATTTTTAAAGAAAAAACTTGAATTTTCAAAACAAAAATGAAATTTTTTACAAAATTGATTGAATTTTCAACCCAAAAAAGATCAGTTTTCAACCAAATCATCGAATTATCAACTAAAACCCAACAAAGATTTTTAAGAAAAAAAATAATAGTTACTTTTCCAGTTGAAAAAAATAATTTTCAACAAAAAAAAAATTGCTAAACAAAATAGTTTAATTTTAAACCAAGAAATTATTTCTAACTAAAATGATGAATCATCAACCAAAAAAATTTATTTCCAACTAAACAGTTGAATTTTCAAAGTGAAAGATGAATTTTCTACAAAAGAAGACAATTTTTCAACTAAAATATTTAAATTTTAAACCAAGGAAATAACTTTTTAATCAACAATAGAATAGTTGAATTTTCAGTAAAAAATTAATTTTCAACCAAATAAAATTTATTTTTAACGAAATAATTCAATTTTCAACCAAAAAGATGAATTTTGAATCAAGAAGATTAATTTCCTACCGAAATAGATCATTTTTTCACAAAAAATAGAATATATATATTTTCAGTGAAAGCCGAGGAGAAAGAAGTTATTTTTAATTGAAATGATGAATCTTCAACCGGAAAAATTAATTTTTAACAAAATAGTTGAATTTTTAACACAAAAGATTAATTTTCTACCAAGAAATACAAATTTTCAAAGAAATACATGAATTTTTAACTGAAACAGATGAATTTTCAACTAAAAATAGAAATTATGAATTGTCAAACAAAACGAATTTTAATCAAAATATTTCAATTTTCAACCAAAAAAGTGAATTTTTAACAAAATAGTTAAATTTCTAACACAAAAGATTAATTTTCTACCAAAAAATACAAATTTTCAAAGAAATACATGAATTTTTATCTGAAACAGATAAATTTTCAACTAAAAATAGAAATTATGAATTGTCAAACAAAACGAATTTTAATCAAAATAGTTGAATTTTGAACCAGAAAGATTAAGTTTGAACTAATGTGATTACTTTTCTAAAAAATTTCAACAAAAAAGTTAAATCTTCACCTAAAACAGATAAATTTTCAAGCAAAAATAGAATAGTAAAATTTTGTACCATAACGATAAATTTTCAACAATGAAGACTAATTTTCTCTCGAAAAGATAAATGTTTGACAAAAAGTGGAATAGATAAACTTTCAGTAAAAAAAAAACTAATCTTCAATTTGAAAAAAAAACGAATTTTGAATCTAAAAATTAATTTTCCATCAAAAGGATGAATTTTCAAATAAGTAGATTCATTTTATTAACCAAAAAATCATTGTTAACAAAATACATTAATTTACAACCAAATATTCAAAGTTTTAAAATAATTTTTAACCTGATAGTTAAATTTTCAACAAGAGTAATAAATTTTTAACTAAAGAGATTAATTAATCGCCAAGAAGGTTAATTAATCTACTACAAAAACAAATTTTCTACAAAATTCAAGGATTTTCAACCAAATAGTGGAATTTCCAAATTGAGAAGATCAATTTTCAACAAAACATGAAATAGTTAAATTTTCAGTCAAACAAATTACTTCTCAAACAAATAAATAATCTTTAACAAAATAGTTAAATTTTGAACAAAAAAAAAGGTTTCACAAAAAAAAATGATGAATGATCAATCAAAAAATTGAATTTTTAACAAAGTAATTCCACTTTCGACTAAGCAGTTAAATATTCTACAAAAAAAAGGTAAATTGTAAACGAAAAAATGTAATAGTTGATCTTTCTACCAAAATAAATTTTAATTTTGAATGGAAAACAGTTGAGTCCAATAATAAAAAAACGAATGTTAAACAAAACTATGAAATCCTCAACCATAACAGATTATTTTTCAACCAAACAGTTGCGATTTTTAACCAAAAAAGATGCAATTTCTGTCAGAATCAAGGAATTTCCAACCCAGAAACATAAATTTTCAAACGAAATTATTGAATTTTCAACAAAATAATAAAATTAACTTCAACTTCAGTTTATCTAATGAATTCCTTGACCTGTAGCAACCCTGAAAACAAAAGTAAACTTTTATTGCGAATAATTTTCAAGCAGGTAAAGTTAAATTTTGTTGCATCAAAACAAAAGAGAATACAATAAAGTTAACATGGTACGCATACCCAATTCAGTGAGTGTAAATCTTACCACCTGAAGGTAATTTTTGACACATGTAAATATTACTCTAAAATTGAGGAAAAGATTACACTTTGTTTTTTCTCCGAAAGATTTTAAAAAAAATGCTAGAAAATGAAAATCCAATCGCTATTATTGTCTTAGTTTTGCTACCAGTTTGACAAGTCATGCTCGTTTTATAATGTTTAGAGCTTCCCCCCTCAGAGGTCGATGAAATCATTGATTGGCGACTGGTCGCGACCGTATTGCAAGTAGAACGTTTAAGCATTCAATTAAGATAAATCGGGATAAGCATGCATTCAGAGTAAGTGCAGCCAATGTGCAACAAGTGATTCAGAAGTAAAACACGTTGTTGCCATCTGTAGTAAGCCGGTACAATTGATTTATCGATGATAGGATACCTATCTCCTTTATGAGGATAAAATGCTTTATATTCAAATATTTCGTTCAATAACTTATGAATATAACTATAAATATAAATACAGATTATAGATTCTAATTATCAGCACTCGCTCGTGAACTTCATCCATAGGCGGTAAAGTATAGTCAAATTTTTCTAATTATATATTCCTTACTGTAACGATATCTTATGTACAATCATCTGAAATATCTTAGCCATACATCCTTTCCAATAAATGTAATTGCTTGTGAATTAAAATCGAGAAGCATTTTCGAATCGATTAGCTCGAGTTATTGAGATATCCGCTCAAACTCGTGTTATTGCGATAAGAATCGTGTAGTACTGTACATTATATTGCGATAAAATTAGATATTTTTATTTGATAGTATTCAAAATTATACTAATTTATATTCGGAATAAAAAATTTTTTAATTGAAGTGACAATTTATAAGAATGAAGTTGAATGGTGACTAGATCAATGTTATATTATGCTTCAAGCATTTTCATTAATGAATAATGTAAAAAATTAACTTATAAAATTGATCCGGTCAAATTCAACAAAACCTGACTGACTATATATAACTGCTTCACCAACACACCTTAAGTTTAATTTTAAATCTTTCCGAATTGAGACATTTTTTAATATGAACCATATTAATCTAAGGATATGTTGTAAAATTGCAGATTGAGAAAAATATTGTTGTGTTCATCTAGATTCAAGCCCCTTTTTTGGCTTTAAGAAAACCAAGATTCTTGATTCAAAACTTTTTATTTTTTATGAAGCGGAATTTTATTCTGAAAAAATACCTTTTGAAACCTTGATTCTTTCCTTTGAAAACCACATGGGATTTTAAAGGATTGGAAATATTTTAGGGTATTTTAAAGGATTCCAAAGAAGTTTCAAGAGATTACAAAAATTTCAAGGTATATCATGAGATTTCATTTAACTTCAGCGGATTTTAAAGGATTTTATAATATTTTAATAAAATTTCAAAGAATTTATTCACTAGAATTGAGATGTTTCAAAGGATTTCAAAGATTTGAAGAGATTTTTAAACATTTCTAAAGATTTTGAAGAACTTGAAAGAATTTAGGGTCTTATATAAAAATATTCATAAGAATTATAAACCTAGGTGATTCGAATTACCACAGCCTCGGATCAATAATCGACACTATTCAATATTTAACATAACCAGGGTGTGTAGCGTTTCTTAAAAAAAAAATTCAAGGACTTTTCCAGGTTTTCCAGAACAAAAAAGTTAATTTTTCCAGTTACCTTTTTTTTACAGTGAAAAAATACTTTTCCAAATATACCAAAAATTCCAATCCAATCATTCTCTTCTGTTGATATAATCAAAGTGAGTTCAATTTCGCGTGTAATAAACTTTTTAAATTAGAATTGGTTGAAATTGGCTGAGTTATCGAATTTCAAGCTAATTTACGTTTAGTTTTCAATGAACTAATGAAATTTTCAAAGTAAGAAATGAATTTTCAACCAAAATCATTAGTTTTCTACCAAAAAATCCGATTTTTTAACGAAATACTTGATTTTTTAAATAAAAAGATAAATTTTCAACCAACTAGGTAAACTTTTAAATAAAAAAAAATTGTTTACCCAAAAATGTAATAAATAAATGTCCAGTTTAAAAATTAATTTTACAACAACAACAAAATTAATTATCATCATAGTAGTTAAATTTTCAACCAAGATAATGAATTTCAATCTAAAATTGTGAATCTTCAACTGGAATAGTTGAATTTTCAACCGCGGAAGAGATGAATACATTTTTAAATGATCAATTAAAAAAAATTAATTTGTAACAAGAAAAAGGAAGCTTCAACAAAGTACTTAAATTTTTAGTAAAAACAAATTAATTTAAAACAATCAGATCTTAAAAAATGAATTTTTAACAAAGGAGTTCAAGTTTTAATCAAGTAATTGAATTTTCCAACAAAATCATTAATTTTCTACCAAAAAAGACAAATTTTCGACCAAACACTGGAATTTTTTAATAAAAAAGATACATTTTCAACTAACTAGGTGCATTTTTAAATGAAAAAAAAATTTAACCAAAAATGAAATACTTAAATATCCAGTTTAAAATTTTCATTTTACAACAAAAAAACGAATTTTCGTCAAAATAGTTCAATTTTAAACGAAATTAATGAATTTTAAACTAAAATGGTGAATCTTCAACTGGAATAGTTGAATTTTCAACCGCAGAAGAGATGCATTTTTAACTAAAATTGTGGAATATTCAACTGTATTGCTTAAATTATCAGTTAAAAAAATCAATTTGTAACAAACCAAAAAAAACGAATTTTCAACAAAGTGCATACATTTTTGGTTGAAAGATTTAATTTAAAAAAAAATTGAATCTTCAAACAACAAAAAATGAATTTTTAAGAAAGTAGTTTAATTTTCAATCAAGTAATTGAATTTTCAACAAAAATCATTAATTTTCTACCAAAAAAGACGAATTTTCAACCAAATACTTGAATTTCCAAAAAAAAAAAGATTAATTTTCTTCCAAATAGTTCAATTTCAAAATAAAAAACATCAATTTTCAACCAGAAATGGAAAAGCAAACTTTCTGGTTTAACAAATTATTCTAATTTGTTCATTTAAAAAAAAAAATTGAATTATATCAATTCACAATGTCGAATTTCCTGTCCAAATAGACAAATGTTCCACAAAACAGTTGAATTTCCTACCTGCAAAAATGAATTTTCAATTAAGCAACCTAATTTCGTAAATTTCATTTACTTTAGTATCCTAAGTGTGTCGGAATTTCCGGAACATTTCTAAGAGTGTGTATATTGGCAATAAAAATCCACTGACTTTTGCTTCTAACAAACTGAATCTTTTATTCATTCGATATCGGAAAAAAATAGGTTTGCTGCGTCGTTATAATTCAACATAGCCTTTTGAAGTACATTGACGCCCATGACCACAACCACCAGGCTTTTTCCGCTTCGGACGCGGTCGAGAAGCGAGGAGTGCGCAGATATCAACAGCGCACTTCTTTCGGTCACGTTAACTTATATTCATGCTACCATTCAGGAATTTAAGGAAACTGCAATTTTCTGATATCGTTTCTGAATGTTTATAAAAATTTTGAAAATTTGCTATAAAAGTTACTGAATTTTGTATTAAGCAACCTAATTTCGTAAATTTCATTTACTTTAGTATCCTAAGTGTGTCGGAATTTCCGGAACATTTCTAAGACTGTGGATATTGGCAATAAAAATCCACCGACTCTTATTTCAAACAAATTGAATCTTTAATTTATTTGATATCGGAAAAAATAAGTTTACTGCATCGTTATAATTCAACACAACCTTTTGAAGTGCATTGACGCCCATGACCACAACCATCTTGCTTTGTCCGCTTCGAACGCGATCGAGAAGGGAGGAGTGCGCAGTTACTAACTGTGCACTTCTTTCGGTCGCGATCAATTTTATTTCTGCTACCATTCAGAAATTTAAGGAACTGTAATTTTTTGATACCGTTTCTGAACGTTTATGAAAATTTAGAAAATTTGCCATAAAAGTTACTGAATTTTGTATTCAGCAGCCTAATTTCGTAAATTTCATTTACTTTAGTATCCCATGTGTGGCGGAATTTTCCGACCATTTCTAAGAGTGTGGATATTGGCAATAAAAATCCAGCGACTTTTGCTTCTTACAAACGGAATTTGTTGGAAGATCGAATTTGTAAAGTTTGGCAATTTCATGAATTCTCTCACTTTCTTGTCGGGGCAAACCACTTTCTGGATTCATGAATTTCTTCGACGATCGGCCTAAGGCTTGGTTATTAAAAATTCCAGAGAACTGCGAAGAATGTATCGATTCCTCAAGGAATTCTTAGTGTTGCAAGAGTGGTTTCATCAAACCTTTCAACACTTGATTTATTATTATAACTTGATTTTTGACCAAGAAGGATTTTCTACCAAAAGAGAGGAATTTTTAAAGCGGAAAAATAAATTTCCAACAATGAAAACTTCATTTCTAAGTAAGCATTAAAATCCAAATAGTTGAACTATTAGGTAAAAAAAATTAAAGAAATTGTAACAAGAAACAAGAAACATGAGATTTCTATCTTTGAAGATAATTTTTCATTACATGAAGACGAATTTTTCAGAAAACAGTTGAAATGAAAAAAAATTAGAGAAAAATAGTTGAATCCTCAACCAAGTACATGTCTTTTGCATAAAAAGTGTAAACTCTGAACTGAATAGTTGAATTTGCAACTAGAGAATATTTCTTTTGAACCAAAAATATAATGGTCAAATTTACAGGTAAAAAGATAATTTTCAACACAAAGAAAAATGAAGTTGAATCGTCAACCAAATACATGAATTATCAATGGAGAAAGATGAGTTTTAATAAAAAAATTAATTTTCAACCAAATACTTGAATTTTCAACCAAAAAGATGAATTTTCCACCAATAAGATTAATGTGCTACGGAAAAGATGGATTTTTAATAAAATACATTCGTTTTCAACAAGATTGTCGAATTTCGAAGCCTAAAAGACGAATTTTCTACAAGACCGTTGACCTTTTTACAAAAAAAAATTATTTTTGAACAAAAAATTTAATTTTCTGTCAAATTTTTTAATTTCTAACCGAATTGTTTGATTTTCAACCAAAAATATGAATGATCAGAAACAAAGTTGAGTTTTCAAGCCAAATAAACTTATTTCCTACAAAACAGTTCAATTTTCAACCCAAAACAACGATGTCTTTCTTGATTTACATTAAAATTATTAGTTGCATGGACAAAATAATACTATAAAATACATCTACTTACTTCTATTATTTTTGCTTCCTCGTAGAGGAAGCTTTGTAATGATAAGATTTTCCAAAATTTTTAAATTCATTGAATCAAACCTTCCTCAGTTCAAAATTGACTAATACAATGTTCTACGCAATTGTCCGAATAAGTTGTGTGGGTGTGCGTGGATGTCAAACTTTTATGTGAACACGATAACTTAAAACGTTTACATTTGGAGGGCTTATTTTCAGTCCTAATATCTTGAAAATAACAGAAGTATTTCTAAAAATAATTATTGCATTTTTTTTAGCACTTAATCATATTTTGAAAATCGGTTTTTTATAGTAAAGCTTTTTTCATTGACATAATTCAAAGTTGATGCAAGAATATAAAAAATTCCTTGGTTCGAAACGGATCGACTGACCTAGAATATGAATACGTTTTATTGAAGTATGAGGAAGGTATTGTCATTTATATTATATATAAAATCCTTTTCTATAGTACAAATATTTTCATTCTCATAATTTTAAGTGGATGCTCTTTTCTTTAGCATAATTCAAAGTTGATGCAAGAACATACAACATTCCTTGGTTCGAAACGAATCGATTAGCAATTTATATATTTTAAAAATTGATTTTTATAGTAAAAATTTTCTCATTCTCATAATTTGAAGTTAATGCGAGAATAGAAAAGATGTATTAATTCGAGACGAATCGATTGACCTATAATATTGATACATCTTATTATAGAGTAAGGAAGCTATGTTCATGCGTAATATTTGAAAACACAGCTTTTTATAGAAAAACTGTTTTTACTTAGATAATTCAAAATTGATGCAAGAACGGAAAATATTCCTGGATTCCAGAAAAAGACGATTGACCTATTATATTAATACACTTTATTGAAGATTAAGGAAGTTATGCTCATTTACGATATTTGAAATACCTGTTTCAAACAGAAAAACTTTTTTCATCGACATAATTCTAAGTTGACGCATGAATAGAAAATCCTTTTTGATCATAAATTTTCAAATAGAATAATTCTGACAGTTTTGGTAAAGAAACCAGGAAACTGGAAAAGGGATACGACGGAACATTTCCCCTCCCTTTTCCAGCTCGAAAAATTATCATTTCGAATACAAAATGTGATTTGTCTGATTTGTCTTTGTTTTTACAAAATTTTGTGTATTTTTTTGTAAATTTTTACTTTTTTAAATTTCTATTCCTGAATTGATCAAAATGAAGCATTTAGTTTTTCTATAAAAACCATATAATTACAAATACAAACGATGTTTCTACAAACCTCATATAAACTCTAATTGGGATTTTTTTTGTTATCTAGAATTTCAAAAAAATGAAATTAAGATGCTTTTGTTTATTCTTGAACAAAAAAATTAATTTTCAACCAAATAGTTTAAGATTAAACTAAAATCCCTCAATTTTTAACCGAAAAATGGATTAATTTGATTTTCAGTTAGGACAATTCACTTTTAACTAAATAAATCGAATTTTCGACAAAAGAGTTCAATCTTCAAATAAATTGGCTTTCTAATTAACAATTTCTAGGTGATCATTTTTATTCAAGAGTCGCCTATATTAAAAAAAAATTGAGTCTGCAAGAATAACCGACCAATTTTTTTAGGTGCTAATTTTTTACTGATAAACATACATCAGAAGAAATGTATACGTCTTGGACATCATAAATGTAAATACAGTATATTTTTGAAAAACTGAGACTTATGTTTTTCTTTTAATTTTTCCTGTTGCAACTGACTTTAAAAAATCTTTTTTAAAGAGGGCTTTGTACTGGCAAAAAGAAACTTGAAAAAATTAAAAAGTCTAAAGAATCAGAAAACGGAGGCAACATTTTGAAAAAATAAGTATTTAAAATTTGTTTGTGAATTTTTTCTAGTAAAAAGACTTTGGACATAGAACAATTTTTTCAAGAAAGCTGGAAAAAGATAATTTGAAAAACTACGAAAGTGACTTTCTGGAAAACAGGCTGCCTTTTTGGTGTTTGGTCACATAGACCTATCAATTTTTTTCCTAATGTATTTTTACTTGTGAAAAGCCCTCAAATGTTATAAATATCTTTTAGAGTCACACAAAAAAAGATAATTTCAAAAAACACAAAAATTTTTTTTTTTCAAATTGACTGTGTTCACATTTTTAAAATTGCACAGATTTATCAGATTTCTTTCTGATGTATTTCTAACAGTAAAAAAAGCCTTAAAAACCTTAAAAAATCCTTTCGTCATTCATGAAGATTTTTAAATTGTTTTTTGAAATCAGGAGTCCATTACACATAAATTATCACCTTGAGAACGTTAATTGAAAAGCTATAAAAATTTAGAGAAACGTCTAAGACATGAAAAAAGATTGACGTACACGATAATATTAAAATTATGAAAATAAAAATTTTTTCAAAGTACATTTCGCGCAAGTTAAAGGCTTTCATCAATTGAGACCAAATAATTATACTTTTTCAGGGTCTTCACGCTACTTTTTCATATAATTCCAATTTCAGTTTCCATAATTTAAATTTTTCGACCCACCCTACCAGGCAGTTCCCTAAAATGTACATTTTATTAAAAAATTGGAATGATTGATTAAAATTGTTAGATTTTCCCTTTTCATAAAAATATTGAACACAGAAGAAACTTTTCAATAAGGAAAAGTTGTAATCAACTTTTGAGCTGGTTGGAATTTTTTTTCCGAGTGTAGCTAGAGTTTATCAAAAAGATTGGATCAAAGTTGGCTTGAAAATATATTTTTTATCGTGGTTTGGGGTGACCTTTCGATAGTCGGTCACTCGATCCTCTCAGCAAGAAAGATACTTGACACACACTTGTCTGAGCCCTCCATTAGCACGTGCCTGTTTCCTCTTTTCTTCTTCCCTTTCCTACAATCTCTTACAATAATCTTCTACCATCTCTGGTGCAAACATTGCGGCCATTTACAGTCAGATTATTAAATCACAATTTTATTTTTTAATAACAATTCACTAAAACTTTATTTCTAAGAGCATCTAAATTTGAAGCGATCCTTTTTATTTTCTTAGACAATTTAAAACAAAAATTAGGCAAAGTATGCGTCGCGCGCCCAAACTAAATGGTTGAGTAGCCTATTAAGAAAAAATAAGTCGGTCAAACCTCCGCCTCCTATACCTTCCCTTCCTTCAATTTACCCATTGCACCCCTTCCCCAACTTCTTCCTTCACTACTTCCCCCTCTCCTCTCTTCCCCAGCTAACAATCCCATTTCCCTACATCCCTTGCCTTGCCCTAACTTTCCCTCTCCTACTCATTCTCATTTCTAATAATTTCCCCTACTTCTCCTAATTTATACTTACTTACACTCACTTCACCTACGTCCCCTCCTTTAATTTCCTCGTAATTCCCCTCCCTCACGTCCCTACATTTCTCACTTCCCTGCTTTCCCTCACCTTATTTCCCATCACTTCCCAGGTACCCTACTTTCCCTTCCCTTAATCCCTACTTCCATTCGCCTTATTTTCCCTCACTTCACCTCACCTCATTTACATTCACTGCCCCTACCGCTCCTAATTTTTCATGACTTTCTCTCATTCCCTCCTCTCAATTCTTTTATTTCCTCTTTCATCTTTTCTCCATACTTCCTCAGTATTCCTAATTCCCCTTCCGATATTTCCTCTACTTCTCTCCCCTCATTTCCCCTCAGTTCCCGTACGTTCTAACCCCTATTTTTCCCTACAGTCCCTCCCCTCATTTCCCCTCACTTCCCCTCACTACCGGTACTCACCTTTCCATAATTTCCATAATTTTTTTTATTGAAGCGGAATAATTCGATGGTAATAAATTCGAATCCACTTTCCGTGTTTTACAGATTGGCCGTCCTTCGAAAAAGGATTATTTCCTGTTCGTTAGATTTCGTTGGAATCTTCATCTCCTCGAATCACGAGATAATATATTACTATCTTTTTCAGACGATTCTTATAAGCCTTTTAATACTAATAATATAATAAAAATAATAATAGAACTACACGCGCGTGTGTCGTTTTTCGTTTTAAGGGGAAGAATATTTCTAAAACAAAATGAAAATTTTGAAAACCTATTTATTTTCTGAGTTTATTTGTTTTTACGATAATATAATTATACAATTTTCCTAAAATTATTGAGAAAATTAAACATTTTTGTTCAAATATTTCAGATATCAAATCAACATTTCAACATAAAAGTTCATTTGAACCAAATAGTTGAATTATCAACAAAAAATATATAGCATAATTGATATTTAAATATAAAAAAAGACGTCAATTTGTAATAAAAAACAGTTGAGTTCATACAAAAAGATGATTTTCAATCAAATAATTGAATCGTCAACCAAAATAAATTAATGTTCAACTAAATAATTGTATTTTTAACCACAAAACATGAAATTTCTACGAAAAGAGATAAATTTAAAAAAAAATTCAAATAATAATCCTTTAACCATTTCAAAACTTCTAAATCCTTTACTTTGAAAAAAATTACTATTTTGCATAAAATTTTGCTTCCAGATTTTTTTCTACATGCGTGTGTCGTTCTTCGTTTTGAGGGGAAGAAAATTTTTAAAACAAAATGAAAATTTCGAATAAATATTTATTTTTTAAGTTTATTTGTTTTCACGATAATATAACTATATAATTTTCCAAAAATTCTCAAGAAAATAAAAATTTTTGGTTAAATAATTCAGATATCAAATCAAAACTTTAACAAAAAAGTTCATTTGAATCAAATATTTGAATTTTGAAAAAAATATATATAGCATAATTTTTTTTTTTGAATATGAAAAAAAGATGTCAATTTATAATCCAAAACAGTTGAGTTAATACAAAAAGGTGATTTTCAACCAAATAATTGAATCGTCGACCAAAATAAATTAATGTTCAACTAAATAATTATATTTTTAACCACAAAGCATGAAATTTTTACGAAAAGAGATGAATTAAAAAAAAAAATTTCAAATCAACATCCTTTAATCTTTTCAAAACTTCTAAATCCTTCACATTAAACAGAATTCTAATTTTGCCTAAAATTTTCTTTCCAGATTTTTTTCTACATGCGTGTGTCGCCTTTCATCTTGAGTGGAAGAATATTTCTACAACAAAATGAAAATTTCGAAAAACTATTTATTTTTTAAGTTTATCTGTTTTTACTACAATATAATTATATAGTTTTCCTAAAATTCCTAAGAAAATAACAAATATTTGTTTAAATATTTTAGATGTGAAATAAAAATTTTAACAAAAAAGCTCGTTTGCATCAAATATTTGAATTTTGAACAAAAAATATATAGCATAATTGATATTTGAATATAAAAAAAGACGTCAATTTATGATCAAAAACAGTTGAGTTTATACAAAAAGATTATTTTCAACAAAATAAATGAATCATCGAGCAAAATAAATTAATTTTCAACTAAATAATTGTATTTTTTACCACAAAACATGAAATTTCTACCAAAAGAGATGAAATAAACGTCCTCCAACTTTTTCAAAACTTCTAAATCCTTTACCCTGAAAAAAATTAGCATTTGGCCTAAAATTTTGTTTCCAGATTTTTTCTACATGCGTGTGTCGTTTTTCGTTTTGAGGAGAAGACAATTTTTTTAAAATAATGAAAATTTCGAATAACTATTTATTTTTTAAGTTTATGTGTTTTTAAGATGATATAATTATATAATTTTCCTAAAATTCTTAAACAAATAAAAGAATTTTGTTTCAATATTTCAGATGTCAAATCAAAATTTCAACAAAAAAGTTCATCTGAACCAAATAGTTGAATTTTCAACAAAAAATATAATGCCAAATTGATATTTAAATATAAACAAAGGGATGTCAATTTATAATCAAAAACAGTTGAACTCGTACAAAAAGATGATTTTGAACCAAATAATTGAATCATCGACCAAAATAAGTTATTGTTCAACTAAATAATTGTATTCTTAACCACAAAACATCAAATTTCTACCAAAAGAGATAAATTAAACATCCGCTTATCTTTTCAAAAATTCTGAATCCTTTACTCAAAAAAAAATTCGAATTTTTCCTAAAATTTTATTTTCAGATTTTTTTCTATTTTTAAAACAAAATGGAAATTTCGAATAACTATGTATTTTTCAAAATTATTTGTTCTTACGATAGTATAATTATACAATTTTCTTGAAATTGTGGAGAAAATAAAAAATTTTTGATTAAATATTTCAGATGTCAAATCAAACTTCCAACAAAAAACCTCATTTAAACCAAATAGTTGAAATTTACAAAAAATATAATGCATAATTGATATTTTATTATAGAAAAAATGATTTCAATTCATGATCAAAAACAGTTGAAGTCGTACGAAAAGATGATTTGCAACCAAATAATTTAATCATCTGCCAAAATAAATTAATGTTCAACCAAATAATTGTATTTTTAAATACAAAACATGAATTTTCTACCAAAAGAGATTAATTAAATCTTTAATTTCAATTTCAATTTAAATCTTAATCGAATTTCCTCCTTTAATCTTTCAAAAACTTCTCAATCCTTCCCTTTAAAAAGAAAATTAGAATTTTTCCTACAATTTTGTTTCCAGATTTTTTTGTACATTTTTATAAAAGAAAATTTAGAAAAAAAATGTCTCTTGTTCCGCTGGGAGCTAGAGAGATTTTTTTCACAACTTTCAAAAGCTGTGTTTCACAACTTCATAATCAATATTAAAAAAAAATTGATTATCGACCATGCAGACAAAAAGCATTAACATCATATTATTAAATATTATATTTTTCGTTTTGAATTCATCTATTTTGATTAAAAATGTATCTATTTTGTTAAAAATTCAACTATTTTCTTAGATAATTCCACTAGTTGATTGAACGACCAGGACAATTTTTTTTTTAATCTATATTTTCAATTTGAAAATTCAAATGTTTTGTTGGAAAGTGTTGTTTTTGGTTTAAAAATGCATCTCTCTTGGTGAAAAAAAAATTTTTACAGGGTTCAGCTATTTTTTTAAAATTTGTCTTTTCTTGTTGAAAGTTGGACTACTCTGTTAAAAATTAATTTGTTTGTTTGAACAATTGTAGTTGAAAATTCATCTCATTGCTTGAAAATGTAACTATTTTGTTTCAAATTCGTTTTTTTTTTCGGTTTGAAAATGCAAATATTTTGTAAAAAATTCAGCTTTTTCGTTTTACAATTTATCACTTTGGGTAAAAAAATCTCATTTCTTTTGGTTGAGAATTCAACTATTTTTGTGGAAAATAATTCTAATTTGGTTGAGGATTCAGATATTTTATTGGAAATTAAACTACTTTGGTAGAAAGTTCATCAAGTTGGTTGAAAAATAAGAAAATTTATTGCTGAAAATTCATATTCTCGGTTCGAAAATTCAAATCTCTTGTTGAAAAACGTTTTTCGTTTGAAAATTCATCTCTGGTAAAAAATTTAACTCTTTTGTTGAAAAGTCGTCTTTTTGGTTTGCGAATGATCGAAGAATCGACTATTTGGTTAAAAATGAATTTTTTTGTTATATATTAATATATTTTCGGTATGAGCATTCAACCATTCGGTTTCAGATTAATGTATTTTGTAAAACAGTTAATCATTTCGGTAGAAAGTACAACTATTTGGTTCAAAAGTAACATTGTTGTTGAAAATTTATCCTTTTGGCTTGAAAATTCAAATCTTTTGTTGAAAAGTGTTCATTTTAGTTTGAAAATCTATATCTTGCGGTAAAAAAAAATTAATTTTTTCCTTTAAATGCAACAGTTTAGTTGAAAATTGTAACTGAAAAATCTTTTTAATTGAAAATTCAACTCTTCAGTAAAAAAATTCATCTTTTTGTTTGAAAGTTCAACTATTTTTTTATAAATTCATCTACTTTGTTGAGAATACAATTTTTTTTGAAATGTTAGGTATTCAAAGCGGTACAAATTGAATCATAAAAAAGGTGCTCTGTCCAAAATTGTAAACATTTTAGGCCCTGATACTTCAAAATGTTACCTGAATTTCAGAATGGAATCTTGAATCTAGATAAATTTTACTGAATTTATTCAAAAATTTTTTAAGGTATTTAAGCTCAAGTTATTTTAAGTTTCACATTATAAAATCAAGAAAGTGGAAAAGTAACTTTTCAGGTAACTTGAAGATATTTTAGTAACTGTAACTATTTACTAAAAAAAGTAACTTACCCAACACTGACGCTATGCCGGAAGTTTTTCTTTTAGTCCGATTTTCTTCGGAGATGACTCAAATCAAAGATCTTGCGTAATAAGATTTTCTTAAGAAAAAATCACAGATAGAAACAGATATTGACTGTTAATATCTGGATATCAAGTCGTTATAAATTTTTTATCCAACTATAAGACGACTATTATATATTTTGATTTAATATCCCCAGATACTAAATTTGTTAATATCCGCGATATTAAATTTAAATATCTAAGACATCAAAATTATGAGATGTTCGAAAACCTGTAATATTTTGGATATTATTATTTAATATCCTTAGTATTACATTTAAAAATTTCAGATATCAGAGTGAAATATCCAAGATGATAAAGGTAGAATCAAGAATATCTAGAATATATCTAGAATACTAATGCTTATTATATAAAATTTTCAACAGTAATATCTTATAGGTTGCTTAATAAGTATCTGCTATACAAGGATATATTTCTAATTATATTCTCAATTTAAAATAAATTAATTTGACTGTCTAAGCAATGTAATTTCGATCAAAATGAACAAAATGATTCATTTTGGTTGACATTATATTGATAGATCAGTCAAAATGACTAATTCAGATTAAGAGTACTAAATACACAGAAATATTAAATGAATAATAATTAATTTTATAGAAAGTAATTAGCAGTTCAACATTTTTATATAAAACTACAATACAATTTTTTTTTAATCATCAGTCACAGTCTCTGACGACATACGTTTTACCATTAGAGTGTCTATACCTAAGTACCGTATGATATAAATATTTATAACCAATCCAAGTATATGTTACGCCATAAAAAATTATACAAAGTGTAGGGAAATAGAGTACTACTAGTGGATATCACATAATCTATATTTCCCCTCATATACTTTTTTCCTACAATATAAAAACCATCTCGAACAACCTACATGTGGAAACAACGTTCCTCATATCTATTAACATTATCGTTTTGAATTATCTTTAATTTAAAACGTTCCACGGCTTTAGAATAAGTTTTTATAAAATTTCAAATATAAAATTTCGCTTCAATTTAAAATTATTCAACTTTACCATATTTATAGTTTAGTGATAAAAATTGTTTAACTCTAAGGATGTTAATCATGATCTCACCTCAAAATTCGATTTCCTCATTTTACTCCACAAATATTATAGTAGGATATTTTTTCGCTTTATATACCTACTTATTTTTGAAATATGATTGTATACAGTTTCAATACTTTTTTGTGAACTGAAAAGACGGAATTTGAAGTTTAAATTTATAATTTTTCATTTGATTCATAGTGTTAAAAGTAGGTATTGTTCCGCTCTGTATTCATAATTCTGTTTCGTAAAAGAATTCGTTCACAGAACGAAAAGGTACCTAATTCTTTTGCTCCTTTATTAAAATGAGGAATCTCAACTTTTCAACTTGAGACTGTGACATGAACAATAACGTATTATTATGTATCTTGGTGATATTTTAAAACGACTTTCTGCAAAACGAAGATCTTAATTTTTGCTTTTTTATGCTTTGTTAAATAAGCAGACTTTTTGGGCTTCTGACAACTATAATATATAATTTTTAGACGAAAATGATTAAGATCGTCATAAAACATTACCATGGAATTTCTGAATAGTAGAATCTTCCACTTCCCAACTTTTCAGCAAACTGCTTACTGCATCCAAATCCATACTGCTATAAATTGAATAAAAAGATTCTAGTAACCTATAAATGTAG
Source organism: Andricus grossulariae (assembly GCA_011634705.1). Taxonomy (NCBI): domain Eukaryota; kingdom Metazoa; phylum Arthropoda; class Insecta; order Hymenoptera; family Cynipidae; genus Andricus; species Andricus grossulariae. The sequence continues at coordinate 29,250,993 of JAABKJ010000755.1, read as the reverse complement.
CAAAAAAGTATATTTTAACTACCGCCATAACACACAATATAGCAGAAATATTGCTAGAATATTTATTTGAAACATTAGCAACATTCCAAATGAATATTGCAGCAACATTCAAGAAACATTCAAAGTTCCGACCCAGGCAATATTTGTCAGGAATATTTCTGCAAAATTTCAAGAGAATATTGAAATTGCGCTCGCTTTATGTGTGTGAAAAGTGTCTGCGAAATCTTGCTTAAATATTACCGCGCAATGTTGCTGAAATATTGGCTGAGATATTGATGGAATATCTCCATAAAACGTTTCCAAATATATTCGTGAGAATTTCTGTCTAAATTTATTTTCAGGTTATATTATTTTTAATTACTTATATACCTATAATTAACTTATAAGGCCTTATTTTAATTTCAGTAAGAGACATTCACGAATTTATTTTTATTTGTAATATAATTTACAAATCCATTTAAAATAACTGCATTTTTTCTTAGATGCAGTAGAAATCATTCTTCTGAACTTCCACGAGAGTCAAATTTTTCTAGTATTGTGTCCAACGGCTATTGTGAGTGAGGATTACATAAGCCGTATTTACAATTGTGGCACACTTTCTCTTGAAAACTATACAAAAATTACGAATATTATTGAAAAATATATTCTATGAGATAGTCTAAACGAGTAAACACGGCAAATTTATAGCTTAGTATAGCCTGTAAAATAACAAAACAATATTGCTAAAAATATTGCTAAAAGTAACTTTGAAATTTATTTTGACGTCAAAATTGAAATAAAAAATCATCTTTCAAATTTCAAAGTTTGTAATAAATTTGACGTCTTAATTTCACATGCTTTATAATAAATTTCACGAGTCTTGCAAAAAACTAAAGAGTGAAATTGGGAAACGGAAGATAAATCTAACCTTCTTGCCCTTTAAATTGTGATTCTGCTGAAAGCGATATCATAGATCCAGGAAATAGTCCTACTGTCGTCAGGCAGTTGGACAATGTAGGAATGTAGGAGAAGGAAATGTGTAAATGAATACTTTCTTCATTATCATATCATTATCGTATCATTTTTTCACTTCCAAGTCCGTATTCCTGCCAACTTTTTATCGACTGTCAAAAATTTAAACGTCAAACTAGCTAATTCAACCTTATCATGAACGCTCGAAGTCTTTAACATAGGAAGGAACATATGAATATCGTATCACTTGTTTTAATTTAAAGTTACCATGTTCGACATTGAATTTTCAATAACCGAAAAAAATTTTGAATGAGCATCTAAAATACAGTTGCGACGTCAAGCCGAGGATCATATGTAATTTTGGGCTAAACTATTTAAACGAAAATCGGACATGAATGCCCATGTACGTCACATGCATCACGAGACAAACTCAAAAAAGTCCGTATTGATGCATAATTGTGACAAATGTCCTCGAAGTTACACTTTGCTCAAAAATTTAAATCGGCATAAACTTTTCGAACATACAGAATTCAAACCACAATTTATTTGCGACTATTGTGGCTACAAAACGAATTGGAAATGTGACTTGTCAAAGCATATTACTGCTTATCACTTATAAACACCGAACCCAAGGCATAATTTTAACAAATCGTCGCCCTAAAGTTATAGTACGCCATGTCCCTCAACTATCAAACTGAGAAAATGAGGTTCAAAGTTTAACCATAATATACTCTACAAAAACCTTGTCAAATGTCGAAATAAGTTTATCGATAAAAAATAATGCATGATGAAGAACATATTAGCACAAATTTTAATACTATTCTCAATGTATTTTAGTTGATGTGGAAAATTGGGTTTGGACATGGCGTAATATGAGATTCAAAAAATTATTTTGTCCTCAGAGAAATATTTATAAATGAGCTATTTATAATGAAATTCTTAAGTAAAATGTTTAACGGTATGATAGTTCACATTATTCTGTTGTTTTATATACCTCGAATCAAATGAGTTATTCGCAAATTATTGACTTTTGAGTAATATTCCGATGGTTACTTTTAAGGTTAAATATATTTTTGCAAATTGTCATTTCTCAAATTGAACTTAGGTTATTCATATAAAATATCCACTATGAAGTTGGTATTTTTTTACTTATAGCAATGCAAAAAAAGACAAGGCGTGATATAATTCTAACTTTTAATTTACGTCACTATTTTAATTAATAATTATAACAGCTGAGGAAATAAATTTCCGGAAACATTGAATAAAAAGCAAAATTTAACCCTTACCGAGCCTAGGAATAATAATAGTTCAAAAATTTCAAAAAGTGAACATGGCGTAGTATAACTCTAGGGCGACGAAATGTTCAGGAAGTTATACTTGATTAAGTGCTTCAAATCAACATAAACGTTAATAACATACAACAATCAAATCGCAATTTATTTGTGACTATTTTGGCTACAAAAAACATCAAAAACATAACTTTGCATGACATATTACTTCTCTCCACGCGTCGATTATCGGTAATATGTAAACAACAAATTACGTATTACTTCATTAAGGTCTGATATACTTGAGGGGTCAGTTCTCAGTTCCATATAGCTAATAACATACAAAAATAGACCTTATCCCACTTTAAAGAAATATATAACCTAAGATACATAACTGCGTCATGCGACAGTATAAACAGAGCCGGAAGCTTATTATTTTTAAAATATTTTTGTATTAAATTCATATCATGGTCAATGAAATATAGAAAATCCTGCATAAATAAAAATTATCGTTGGTTAGTAATAGGAATTTTATACTGTTTCTTTGGCATAACACGCGTGACAGAAACTTTATATGTTCTTGAATTATTGACCCTCTGTTGTAAAATTACATTGTTGTGGCTTACGACCCTATGCAAATATTATACATTGACGAATGGATTTTATTCTGAGACAATAAAATAATCAGTTTTTCAAGATGTCTAGACTTTCCCTCAACTAAACATGTGACGTTCCGCAAGGAAAGGGTCCGATTTTTTGGTATGTACTTACGTATAGGGGCTTAGAGCAGGTTAAATTCCCAAAAATTTCCTCGAAAATCCGCTTTTTGATACATTTATGACATTCTTCTAATCCTAATACTACATTTTTTTATAATGTAAATTCTGTCCAAGTGAATATAGTCTACCGTGGGTAATTACTGTTACTTAAGGTGAAGATTTACTGCATGATATTCTCTTTGTGTTCATCTTACCTTTTATTTTTTTATTATTTTTTTGAAAATTCGAATCTCCTTTAGAAATAGAAAACGAAAGATTTAAAATTACATACAAAATATGTCCTCAAAACCATTGGATAGTGTAATGTGATTGTGCATGAGGGATCAATTGAATCCATATCTGCTGCAATATAAGGATCAAATCATCAGAAATTTGCCACTTGTAACTATCATGTTTTAATTTTCTAGGTCTACAGACCAAGAGTGAATCAAAGACGTCATTAGGAACACAAGATGGTGGCTCATATCCTCGTACAGCTAATCAGATTTCATCTGGCAATGAGTCTGGTGTCAAGACTTTAATTAAATACGACCTTGATAACACTTTGGAAATCAAGGAAGAATTGATCCAAGGTATGACTATTTTAATTAAAATATTTTTAATGGTACTTTAAAAAAGAAATTGCACATTACATTTAGTTCAATTTTCAGATCCAGGGACAATTGCAATCCTTAAAGGGAATAAATCAAATGAGGCAACATTTTGTACCTTTTATATAAAAGATGACATTTTGGAGGTTAAGCGCAAACCGCAGATCACAAAGAAGCAGAAAATTCAAGAATCAGTACAGGAAAAGAAGCCCACATGCAAAAAGTGTGCCCGCAGCTATAAATGTAAAAAAACTTTGAATGAGCACCTAAAACGCAGTTGCAACGTCAAGCCCAGGATCATATGTAAATTTTGCGCTAAACTATTTAAAAGGAAATCTGACGTGACTGCTCATATACGTCGCATGCATCACAAGACAAAGTCAAAAAAGTCGATATTGATGCATAATTGTGACATATGTTTTCGAAGTTATACTCTGCTCGCCAGTTTGAAACGACATAAACTTTGCGACCATTCAAAATTTAAACCACAATTTATTTGCGACTATTGTGGCTACAAAACGAATCGTAAATGTCACTTGTCAACGCACATTACTCTTTCTCACACTAAGACATCGAAAACAAGGCATCATTGCAACAAATGTTCTCGAAGTTATACCTTGCGAAACAGTTTAACTCGGCATCAACGTTTAAAACACTCAGCAGTCAAACCACAATTCATTTGTGACTATTGTGGTCACAAAACGAGTCGAAAAACTTGCTTGTCACTACATATTGCTTCACGCCATTTGAAATAATAATAACGGTCTCGAAACTTTAAACTTTAGGAAATTTCTAATATTTGCTGAAAAGACTTATTATTTTACAACATCTCAAGTAATCCTGTAATAAACGAAGAAAAATTTCCTTTGCATTACACTAAATATTTGTATACCTGAAGTTACTTTTTATAAAAACTAGTACATAATACTCTACTTCCTGAAGGTTCTACTAGCAGGTGTTACTACTCAATCATACAATAAATCAAGTATTTTACATACATACTTTAAAGTGATTTCATTCTCCTAATTTATGTCAGGAATTGTTTGTGTCATCAATAAATACAATTATTATACATGTGTTTTAAAGTTAATAAATCACCATTTCTGCGTTGTGATTAGTCTTTTATTTTCAAATCTGTACAAAATGTAGAGCAGGATCCTTTTGTAAGTGAATCAGCATACCCTATATGTAAGTGTATGATATACATTAAACACTGAAAAAAATGGTTTAGCTGTTCTAGCTTGACGTTTAGCTGGATTTCGTCTTCTAGGAAAATATAGCTGTGTTACGGAAATGAAATATAAATTTAAAAAGTGTGCTCGCAGCTGTAAATGAAAAGGGAATTTGTATCTCCATCAAAAATTTGAGTGCCTCGTCAGGCTACTGTTCAGATCTAAATTCTACGGCAAACGATTTCCATTAAAAAGTACCATGAATTGCCACGTGGGTTACACACATCTTAATACCAACTTACAATCATTAAGGATGAAACAATATTGCGACAAATGTTTCCAAAGTTACACTTCGCTAATAGATTTAACTCGATATAAACGTTTAAAACACGGAAGAATTGATCCAAGGTATGACTATTTTAATTAAAATATTCTTAATGGAACTTCAAAAAATCAATTGCATGTTACAATTTGTTCAATTTTCAGATCCAGGGACAATTACAGCCCATAAAGGGAATAAATCAAATGAGTCAATATTTTGTTCCGTATATATAAATGAAGATGATATTTGGCAGCAAATTGAGGAATCAGAACAGGAAAAGAAGCACGCATGTGAAAAGTGTGCCCGCAGCTGTAAAAGAAAAAAAATTTTGAATGAGCACCAAAAATACAGATGGGACATCAAGCCCCAGTTCTTATGTAAATTTTTCGCGAAACTATTTAAACGGGAACCTGACATGCATGCCCATGTATATCGCATGCATCACAAGAAGCGCACAGAAGTCTGTATTAATGCATAAATGCGACGAATGTTCTCGAAGTTATACTTTGCTCAGCAATTTAAATCGGCATAAACGTTTAGAACATTCAGATGTCAAACACAATTTATTTGCGACTATTGTGGCTACAGCACGAATCGGAAAAGTCACATGTCAAGACACGTTACTTCTGGTGTCTTAAAGACATCGAAAAAAAGGCATAATTATAACAAAGGTTCACGAAGTTATACGAAGAAGAAATAATCCAATCAATGATTTAAAATTAAAATACCTTAAATAAAAATATAAAAAAGCCATTGCATATTAAATTTTGTTAAATTTTTATTCCCAGAGGCAATTACATAGATATAAGAAAAAATGAGATTTTAAAGGTTAAGCCCAAACTGCAGATCCTCATGGAGCAGGAAATTCAGGAATCAAAACAGGAAGGAACTTTGACTACTCGTCAAAAATTTGAATGCGGCGTCAGTCCTCAATTTAGATGAAAATTCTGCGGCAAACTATTTAAATGGGAAAAGGACATGAATATACATGTAGATCGTGTGCATCACAAGAAAATTAAGAATGCCGATTCACGCGAATTTGATCCATTTCAATCAGCTAACATACAGCCGTCGCCAATTCAGGCAATTTTTATTAAGTTTAAATAAAAAAATGTAATGGGTACAATATTTACTGACTGATATGCCTGAAATATATGAAAAGATCAGCTAGAAATGTCAAATACGGATAAACCGCAAATTGCGTAAATCAGCATTCTTAAATTCTCTGTTCCAAATATTTTCCATACAATCTATTCTTTTTTTCTGGGATTCGAAGATAGTTTTCAATATTTTACATTATTAAATTACCTTATTTTTATATGATACAATTGTAATTTTTCCTAATTCTTTGACAGTATAATATCGTACCATTCATGGTTAGCTGTTTGTTCCATGGAGGAATTTTTTGACCTTATCGGTATTCCTAATGATACAAATATTGTAGTGGTCCATCCTAAATATAAAATTAAAGAAATGTAAATATATCAATTTTTTAGTTTAATATCATTGCGCAATGAAAATTAAACATTATATTTTTAGTCACAATAAAGTTCACTGAAAACAACTAATTACGAGAAAGTGAAAAGTTTCTGGATATGAAATATTAATTCAGGATTCACGGCAGATTGAAAATTTTTAATTTACACATTTATGACATTCTTTTATTATTTGTACTACATTTTTTATAAAGTAAATTCTGTTAAAGTGAAAATAGTCTGCCGTGGGTGATTCCTGTTATTTAAGGTCAAGGTTTACTGCATGATCTTCTCTTTGTTTTCATCCTACTTATTATTTTAATTTTTTTGGTTGAAAATTCGAACCTGCTTTAGAAATAGAAAACGAAAGATTTAAAATTGCATACAAAGTATGTCCTCGAAGCCATTGGGTAGTGTAATATAATTGTGCATGAGGGATTAATTATATGTATATCTGCTGCAAAATAAGGATTAAAGTCATCGGAAATTTGCTATTTGTATCTATCATGTTTCAATTTTGTAGGTCTACATGCTAAGAGTAAATCAAAGAAATCATCAGGAAAACAGGGTGGTGGTGGTGGAACATATCCTCGTACAACTACTCAAAGTTCTTCTGGCAATAAGTCTGGTGCTAAGACTTTAATTGAATATGAGGTTGATGACACTTTGGATATTAAGGAAGAATTTATCCAAGGTATGACTATTTTAATTAAAATATCTTTAATGCAACTTTCACCAAGCAATCGCATATTACATTTTTTTTAATTTTTAGATTCAGGGATTATTACAGCCCATAAAGGGAATAAATCAAATGAGTCAAAATTTTGTACCGTATACATAAAAGAAGATGACACTTTGGAGGTTAAGCGCAAACGGAGGACCACAAAGAAACAGAAAATTCAGGAATCAGAACAGGAAAAGAAGCACACATGCAAAAAGTGTGCCCGCAGCTATAAATGCAAGAAAACTTTGAATGAGCACCAAAAATACAGGTGCGACGTCAAGCCCGAGTTCATATGTAAATTTTGCTCTAAACTATTTAAACGGAAAGCTGACATGCTTGCCCATGTACATCGCATGCATCACAAGACTAGCGCAAAGAAGTCCGTATTAATGCATAAATGCGACGAATGTTCTCGAAGTTACGCTTGGTCAGGTGATTTAAATCGACATAAACGTTCACAACATGCAGCAGTCAAACCACAATTTATTTGCGATTATTGTGGATACAGAGGGAAGCAAAAAAGTCACTTGTCAAAGCACATTACTTTTTCTCACTTATAGGCATCGAAAACAAGGCATAATTGTAACAATGTTCACGAGTTTATACTTGATTAAGTGCTTTGAATCAACATAAGCGTTCATGGCATGCAAACAAGCGAACCAAAATTTATTTGCGACTATCGTGGCCACAAAACGAATCAGAACCATAACATTGCATGACATATTACTTCGTGCCATGCGTCGATTATCTGTAATATTTCAAACAAAAAATTACGTACTACTTCATTAAGATCTGTTATACTTGAGGGGCCAGTTCCAAATTCTCACCGAACTAACAACATGCAACAATATACAGTATTCCACTTTGAAAAAAACATACATATATATATATATACATTCATTTATATACAACGTAAGTTACATATCCCCGTCAAGTGGCAGTATAAACAGAACCTGAAGCTTATTATTTTTCAAATATTTTTGCTGTCGAATTATATCATGGTCAATGAAATATAAAAACTCCTGCATAAATGGAAATTATCGATGGTTAGTTTTAAGAATTTTTTCTGTTTCTTCCACGTAACACGCGTGATAGAATCAGTCGTACGAATGTCATCTTTATGTATATTAAAAATCATGAGTCGAAAAAAAGGAAAGCAATAATTATTTTTAAGTTTTTTCAGGTTAATTTGTATCTAGAAGACTTTATACTTTCTTGAATTATTGACCCTATCCTGTAAAATATCGTTTTTTTTCTGTCTTACGACGCTATGTAACTAAAGGGACAATATAATGTTTTATTTATGTACTATTCAGAAGCGAGTAATCCGTTATTTCATTCTTTATGATTTGTTATATACTATAAAAAATCATTGGGTTCAGTTTTTCGGCATGTATTTACGTTTGTAGCCGGACAAATTCCCAACATCTCGAGCCCATGGCGAATCCTGTAGATTGTAAAATAAGTCATTGGGGACCTTTTGAAGTTGACCTCGAAAATCCGCGTTTCAATCAAAACAAATCTGAAGTTGTCGAACGCACGTGTTACATTTTTTGTTTAAATCCAAAATTTACTCGTTTCCGGTCATTTCTGGGATATAAGTATAATTTAAACAGATAGACTATACATTAAAGTATGATTTCCAATCGAAACCCTGAAATCGATATCATTGATCTCCGTTCACAACAGCACGAATATCTCCGAATATACGATCGACATAGTGGCCTTTTTCCTTGCGGCATGTCATATGTATATGATATAGTTATTTAATTTTCTCTCTTGTAATGCTTTTGTGATCGTTGATCTTCTTATTCATGTAAATAGTGCAGACGTCCACCTGGAAATAAAATGACAGAAACTTAAGAGTGTAAAATATTTAAATATGATATAAATTCATAACATGCAAATCACAAAGTTCATTCTTCCAGGTCGAAAAAGTTCTTCCGAACACAAGTAGTTTGGAGAAAACAAGAAGTTTCTGCATATAAAATATCAAAATAGGATTTACGGCAGATAGAACATTTTTAAATTGAATTTTAAAATGAATGACCTTTTTTCATTCTCAATACTACATTATTTTGTTATGTAAATTCTGTCCAAGTAGAATATAGTCTCCTGTGGGTTTTATAACTGTTAATATAGTTCAGATTTAATGCATAATCTTCTCTTTGTGTTGCTCCTTTTTTTTTGTGTGGGGAAAATTCGGATGTCCTTTAGAAATAGAAAACCAGAGATTTAAATTTATAAAATTGCCATTTGTAAGCTTTCCGTTATAATTTTCTGGATGAACAGAATTCCAAGAAAAAATCAAAGAAATCAGCAGAAAGACCAGATAGTGGGCCGTATTCTTTTACAACTACTAAGATCTCTTCTGGAAATAATTCTGGTACTAAAATTGTATTCGAATATGATATTGATGAAACGTTGGATATCAAGGAAGAAATCATCCAAGGTATTACTTCAAATTAATATATGTTAAATAAAACTAAAAAAAAGTCATTGCATATTAAATTTTATTAAATTTTTAGTTCCAGAGACAATTGCAGTCCAGAAACGGGATAAAACATACGAGTCAAAATTTTGTACTATAGATATAAGAAAAAAAGGGATTTTAAAGGTTAAGCCCAAACTGCAAACCCTCAAGGAGCAGTAAATTGAGGAATCAACACGGGAAATAAGATACGCATGTAAAAAGTGTCCATGAAGCTATACCGGGAAAGGAACTTTGACATCTCATCAAAAATTCAAATGCGGCGTTAGTCATCAGTTCAAATGTAAATTCTGCGGCAAACTATTTAAATGTAAAAGTGACATGAATGTACATGTAGATCGCGTGCATCAGAAAAACAAACTCCAAAAAGTCGGTATCGAGGCATAAATGCGATAAATGTTCCCGAAGTTGGAATTGGCTAAGAGGTTTAATTCGACACAAACTTTTTATACATGACGGAATCAAACTAAAGTATATTTGCGTTTTTCGCGGGTATATAGCGAAACAAAAATCACACTTGTCAAATCACATTACTTCACGCCATCTGAAATAATAATAACGTACACGAAACAATAAATGGCACAAACTGTAAATGGCACCGGCTCTTAGTAGAACCGCTGTAAATGACACCTATGGCTCCGTCTCACGAACGTGAAATGTGTAGCCTCAAATTGGTTTTTGCAAAAATCACTCCATAGTAGTCAATTTTAATTTTATTTTGGAAAAAGTCTGTGTATGAAAAGCAGTAGATTGATGACCACTTTCTTTTAGATTTACTAATAAGTGTTAAATACTTAGTTAACATGTATACATAATACTTTATTTATGAACTTTAAAGAAACGAGTAATAGGTTATTTGACCTGATTAATTTATTATTTATTATAAAGAATTATGGCATTTTCTATACTATACATTTATATATTCACAAATATATTCTATTCTGAGTCAATAAAATAATCATTTTTATAAAATTTCGATACTTTCTTTTAACGTAATAGTTATGTTCCGCAAGGAAAGGGCCCACTTTGTCGGTATGGAGTTATGTATAGGGCCAAGTATCCGGATAAATTCACGGAATTTTAAACCCCGTTCGAATCCTGTTGATCGAGAAACAAGTCACTAATGAAACTCTGCATTTGAAACTTATGAAATCCGCTTTTTAAACAAAAAAAAACAATTAATGTTGTTGAGCGACCACCAAGGGGACAATGGGCCCTTTACTTGCGGAACGCAACATATATCAATTTAATTTTTACCGTTGTGATGCTTTTGTGATCGTCGATATTATTAATAATGAAAATATTGCAAGGGTTCACATGACAACATCAAATTTTATTTTTTCAGGTCGAGAAAGTTCTTCCGAACACAAGTACATAGTTAAAAGGAAACAAGATGTTTTCGGATATAAAATATCAAATTATGATTTACGCCAGATACAAAATATTAAATTGATATATTTTGTATATACTTTCAATCTCATATCTGCATTCTTTCACAGCGTAAATTCTGCATGAGTATATCTACTAGTAGGTGTACTGCATGATCTTTTCTTTGTGCTCTTCCTATCTTTTTCTTTTCTGAAAATCCGAATCTCTTTTGGAAATACGAAACAAAATATTAGATTTTTCAAAATATATCTTCAAAGCCATTGGGTAGTGTATTGTGATTGTACATATATGGGTTATAAATTAAAATTATATCTGCCACAAGACAAGAATTAAAATCAAGGAATATTGCTGTTTGTAACTTTGATGTTGTAACGTTCTAGATCAACATTATTCCCATAATCAGTCGATGAGATCTACAGAAAGACAGGATGGTGTGTCATATTTTTGTACAAATACTGACATTTCATCTGGCAATAAGTCTGGTGCCATGTCTTTAGATGAATATTACAATGACGATATTTTGGATATCAAGGAAGAAATCATCCAAGGTATGACTATTCAAATTAAAATATCTTCAGTAAAACTTTAAAAAAGCAATCGAATACTTCATTTTGTTAAATTTCCAGATCCATTGACAATTACAGTCCAGAAATGGAAGCAAGCATATGAGTCAGAATTTCGTAACGCATATATAAAAAATAATTATATTTTGGATGTTAAGCCCAAACTGCAGACCCTAAAGGAGCAGGAACTACAGGAATCTAAACCGAAAATGAAATACACTTGCAACAAGTGTGCGCGAAGCTATACCCGGAATACAAATTTGACTGCTCATCAAAAATTCGGATGCGGCGTCAGTCCTCAGTTCAGATGTAAATTCTGCGGCAAACTATTTAAATGGAAAAATGACATGAATGTTCATGTGGGTCGCGTGCATCACAAGAAAAGCGCAAAGACATCGATATTAATGCATAAATGCGACAAATGTTCTCGAAGTTACAAAGCCTTAGAGTCGTTATATCGGCATAAACGTTTAGAACACGCAGCAGTCAAACCACAATTTACTTGCGATATTTGCGACTTCAAAACTAAACGCAAAGATAACTTGTTAACACATATTACATCAAAACATTCAAATAAGTAACAAATATGACGCACGCGAAATTTCAATCCTTGGGAAATTTCTCATGCTAATTGATAGAACTCATTTGTGCATTACATTAAACACTTGTATAGCTTGAATTACTTTTTGTGAAAATCACTACATAATACTCAATTTTACTTTCTGAAGTTCCAAGAAAGGTGACTTACTTTGCATCGATATCGATGTATTATGAATAAAGGAGGATAATTGAAAAAATCCATGAGAAATTTTTGTTTGGTTGATGAAGGTTGATAAAACAGAGTTATTGCTTCCAAAATGTTCTACAAAAATGCCCTCTCGCACTTTTTTCTGTAATGCTTATAAAGTAATAAATAATAAAATGTTTCAGGGCAAAAGAATCGATTGAATGGTAATTATTTAAATCGGTGAATTTACGAATGCCGCATCACACGAATCTTAATCATGTCAATCAGCTAACGTGCAGCCACTAACAATTCGGGCCAACCTAAAAATCTCACAAACCCGTAGACCGCAATTTGCGTAAATCGGCATTTTTAAATTCTCTGTTTAAAATATTTTCCATGCAATAGATTCTTTTTCTGGGATTCGAAAATAGTAATCAATATCTTACATTTTTAAATTACTTTATTTATGTTACAGTTGTAGTTTTTCATGATGCATTGACATTATACTATCTCGCCAATAATGGTTAGCTGGTTGTGTTATGAAGGAATTTTTTTTAACTTTTCGCCCATTTTTAAATTTCTATACGTCACGTAGTTTGGACTCGAAAAAAGTTTGGAATAAAATATATATTTGTCCTATTATTGGGTTTTTATGATTTATTATGTACGATAAAAAATTATTACATTTTCTACTATAATATCATATATTGTCTATTCTGCGACAATAAAATATTCATTTTTCTAAGATTCAGGTACGTTCTTCAACTTGATATATTAATCTAATTTTTACTGCATGCTGCTTTTGTGATCTCTCATATTTTTAATGATAATGGAGGGGTTAAACTAGAAATAAAATTACAGAAATGTAAACATGTCAAATTTCAGTATCATAGATATAAGAAAAAATGAGATTTTAAAGGTTGAGTCCAAACTGCAGACCCTCAAGAAGCAGAAAATTTGGGAATCAAAAGAAGAAAAAAAGTACACATGTAAAAATGCTGCTCGAAGCTGTAACAGGAAAAAAATTCAACTCGTCACACGATAAAATATTAATTTGTCTGAGATTTAGATAATTTCTCTTATAACTGAATATCTTATGTGATTTACTTTTCTATGTATGATGCTTTTGTGATTGTCCATCTTCTTAATGATCTAAGTAGTTCAGGGGCTCACCTAGACATAAAATTAAAGATATATATACCTATGCATTTTTTTAATTGTACAACACTGCATGATCCTCTCTTTGTGTTCGTCCTATCTTTCTTTTTTGTAAAAATTCGAATCCACTGTAGAAATATGAAATCAACTATTTAAATTTATAAAATTGCTATTTCTAACTTTTACGTTATAATTTTCTAGATCATCAGAATTCCAAGACTGCATCAAAGAAATCAACTGGAAAACAGGCTGGTGGCCCACATCCTCGTACAACTACTCACTTTTTTCCTGACAATAAGTCTACTATCAAGACTTTCATTGAATACGAAATGGATGGAACTTTGGATATCAAGGAAGAAATTATCCAAGGTAGGAATATTTTAATTAAAATATTCTTGATGAAACTATAAAAAAGCAATTTCATATTACATTTGGTTAAATTTTCAGATTCAGAGACAATCACAGTCCAGAAACGGAATGAAACATATGAGACGAGATTTTATACTGTAAATCTAAAAGAAGGTGAGATTTTCGATGTGAAGAGCAAACTGCGGACTCTAAAGAAGCAGGAAGTTCAGGAATCAAAACAGGAAATGAAGCACACATGCGGAAAGTGTGCTCGAACCTATAAAACGAAATCTTATATGACTCATCATCAAAAATTCGACTGCGGGGTCATACCACAGTTCGGTTGTAAATTCTGCGACAAACTATTTAAACGACAAAGAGACGTGAATACCCATGTAGATCGCGTGCATCACAAGGCAAGCTCAAAGAAATCGGCATTGAGGCATAATTGCGACAAATGTTCACGAAGTTACAATTGGCCAAGAGACTTAAGTCGACACAAACGCCTAGTACATACTACATTCAAACCAGAATTTACGTGCGATTATTGCGGATTCAAAACTAATGTGAAAAGCACCTTGGCAGAACACATTCTTTTACGCCACTTACAGGCATCGAAAGAAAGGCGAAATTGCGATAAATGTTCGCGAAGTTACATGTGGTTAAGTGCCCTGAATCGACACAAACGTTTACAACACGCAACGGTTAAACCGCAATTCACTTGTCATTTTTGCGGATATCAAACAAGTGTGAAAAATAGTTTATCAGATCACATTCACTCACGCCACTTAAGGACACCAAGACAAAAGCTTTATTGCAACAAATGCTCACGAACTTACACATGGTTAAGTGCTTTAAATCGACACAAACGGTTACAACACGGAACGGTTAAAATAAAATTGTATTAATAAAAAAAAAATTAATTAATATTTAATTTTGATAAAATTATTGCATTTGCTACTATAATATTATACATTAACGACTGGTTTCTGTTCTGAGGCAATTATATAATCATTTTCCAATGATTTTGGTACTTTCTTTTCACTCAATATGTGACCTAATATGGACGAATCCTGTAGATTGAAAAACGGGTCACCGGGACGCTTTTGAAGTTTAAATTTTGAAAACATGCTTTTAGAGAAAAAGGTATCTTAAGTTGGCGAGTGCTGGCAACTTCCAGGATGTAAGTATAATTTGAAGAGATAAAGCATGCATTTAAGTATGACTTCCCATCGAAAACCCAAAATTGTATCTTTTGGCTTTTGTCCACTAAAACGCGAATATTTCCTAAACTACGAGAGACAAAGTGGGCCCTTTCCTTGCGGAACGTCATATGTATATATAATAATTTAAGTATTACTGTATGATGCTTTTATGTTTGTCCATCTTTTTGATCATGCAAGGAGTGCAGGATTTCACCTAGAAATAAAACTACTGACATTCAGACGTGTTATGTATTTAAATAAAATATAAAATTATTGCATGCAATTCACAAATTATATTCTTCCAGGGCTGCAAAGATCTAATGCACACATGTTACAAACGAATAACAAAATTGTGGATAGAAAATATCAAACTAGGAATCATGGCCAATGGAAAATATTCAATTGATATATAAATATATATGATATTCTTTTCATCTCCATATTACATTCTTTTATAATGTTAATTTTGTGCAAATAGATTTACTTGTAGGTTTACTGCATGATCACCTCACAGCCTTTGGGTAGTTTAATGAGATTTTGTTTAGGTTATTAATTAATTCAATATCTGCTGTGAAATAAGGATTGAAACCAGCGGAAATTTCCATTTTTACCTTTTATCATATACTTTTCTAGATTGTCAGATCAAAATTGGGTCGAAGAAATCAACTAGAAGACAGGATGGTGGTCCATATTCCTGTACAACTACCGATATTTCTTCTGACAATAAGTCTGGTGCCATGACATCAATTGAATACGACATTGATGAAACTTTGGATATCAAGGAAGAAATCGTCCAAGGTATGACTATTTTAATGAAAATAACCTTAATGAAACTATAAAATAGCAATTGCATATGACATTTTGTTCAATTTTCAGATTCAGAGACAATCATAGTCCAGAAACGGAATAAAACTTATGAGTCAAAATTTTATCTCGTAAACATAAAAGATAACATTTTTGATTCTAAGCCCAAACTTCAGACCCGAAAGAAGCAGGAAATTCAGAATTCGAAACGGGAAATTAAATATACATGCAACCTTTGTGCGCGAAGCTATACCCGCAATGCATCTTTAACTGCTCATAAAAAATTTGAATGCGGGGTCATGCCACAGTTCAGTTGTAAATTCTGCGGCCAACTATTTAAACGGAAAAGTCACATGTGTGAACATATAGATCAGGTGCATCTGAAAGCAAGCTCGTCGAAGTCGGTATTGATGCATAAGTGTGACAAATGTCCTCGAAGTTACATTTGGCAAACTCATTTAACTCGACACAAACGTTTAGTACATTCAGCAGTCAAACCACAATTTATTTGCGATTTTTGCGGATATAAGACGAATACGAAATGTAACTTGGTGACACACATGACCTCACGTCACTCACACACATCGAATTTCAGCCATATATGCGACATATGCTCTCGAAGTTATCGTTCGCCAAGTGGTTTATATCAACATAAACGTATAGAACACGCAGCACTTAAACCACAGTTTAATTGCGCTATTTGCAATTACAAAACTAAACGCAAAGATTACTTGTCAAATCACATTAGTGCAAAGCATTTCTATATGTGATAATTATTAGGCATGCGAAAATTCAGTATTTTGGTAATTTCTCATACTACTGGGAAAAACTCCTTTGTGCATAACATCAAAGGATTTTATACCTTACGTTACTTTTTGTAAAATTAGCTACATAATACTCAGTGGTACTTTTTGAAGTTCCGGGAAACTATATTTGCTCCGCATAAATATGAACATAAATTACTTTTCTTAATTCTCGGATTTGTTGTTACATTTTTTTTGTATTTGGCAAAAATACAGGTATGGGAAGCTATTGATAACCATTTTTTTTAAATTACTAGCTAGTGTTATCTGTCGGGAATTGCAAGCCGTGACTGTTGAACTTTTTCGATGAAAGTTTTATTTGGGTGAGTCGCAAATCAGTAATGTTAGTTAACAGCTATACAAAATACTGTATTTATATACAAAACAGAAGTGGACGATACGTTATTGGATCTTTATGATTTATTATCTTCAATAAAATATTATTTCATTTTCTGGTATAATATTATACTGTAACAAATGTATTTTATTATGAGGAAATAAAACAATCATTTGTCTAATATACAGGTACTTTCTTTTAATTTGATACATCAATTTAATTTTCTCTGCAGGTCTTCTGTGATTTTTCTTTTTCCTAATAATCTAAATAGTGCAGGGGTTCGCCTAGAAATAAAATTAAAGAATTATAAACTTGTGAATTTTTGTAATTTTATAATATTGCGAGAGGTTTATGGATGTAATATATAAAATTGATATATCTTTGACATTCTTTTAATCTAAATGCTGCTCAAATTTCTTCTGGCCATAAGACTGCTATCAAGACTTTAATTGAATACGAAATTGATGACACTTTGGAAATCAAGGAAGAAATCACCCAAGGTGCTTCTGCGATTTTCTTTCTTCTTAATCATCTAAATAGTGCAGGGGTTCAATTAGAAATACAATCAAAGAAATTATTCAGAAATGCTTGTATGTAAATCAAATATTGCAAATAAAATATTTGTAATAAAACTGTAACAAAGAAACTGATATAAGCGCGCGTGTAAAATTTTTCCCCCAATACCCGCGTCGGAACTTGCGACTTACACGTTCTTTCAGAAGAATCTAAGGTGGCCTTTACTCGAATGGTGACGTCACAGCGAAGTAATGTGGCATTTAGTCCTCTAGAGAACTAGGTAATGCCATGCGCATACCCAATCTACCCCTTCTCCCTCAAACTGCGCCTCGCAACTTAGATTCTTCTGAACGAATGTGGTATCTCGTACCTGCGCGGTGATTGGGGAAAGCATCGTATCCAACGAGCGGGATACAGCGTCGATTACCAACTCGCATGATTTGCCACGCTCGCGTAGCAAACCTCATGCTCGTTGGTAATCGACGCTGTATCTCGCTTGTTGTACAATCTACTATTGTTCAACACACAAAATTTACCCACATCCGGTCACTTCCGGGATATAAGTATAATTTAAACTGGTAAAGCATACCTTGAACTCTGTAAAAAAAAACTATTATTCGTTTTCTAGAAAAAGAAATTCCCTAATTTTTTTAATGTTTACCCGCGCCCCTAGGCTTTATAAATTAACATGGGATTTTAAATAATGGGAAAAGATCGGTTTAAAAAAAATGGAAAAAAAGAAGTACATGTTATAAAATTTTTGTGAATTAAAGTTTATTCACCATTTAAGGAATATTCCAGGAATAATTTCAATCAGATAACTTGTAAACCCCCCCCTCCCCCCACCTATCCCAGTCACCTTGTATTGTGCCAGGAAAATGAACAAAAAAATGCAAAATAGCGATTTTTAATAAAATTCATGATAAAGTGGGTATTCAAAGAAAATCAATATGAATTTTTTAATTTCTTGAATAATTATTATTTGTAAAAAAAAAACCTTTTCCCCTACAAATCGTGAAAAGTTATTATTTTTTGGTATAAATGATGTGGAATCGATGAATGTCAAGAGTAGTACTTCTTGTTTAACACATTTGGTAATAATCTAAACAGTTTTAATTTGTTTAAACAAATGTTACTTGCAATATCGTAAAAAGTTATTGTTTACCAAAATTAATGACACAATTAGCAAATGTTGAGATTCGTATATTCTTTAAGGATATTTGCCAATTATTTAACCAATTTTAATTTTCTTTAACAAATGTTTTCCGCTGTAAACTGTGAAAATTTATCATTTTCTGGAATAAATGAAACAATTGACGGATGTTGAGAGTAATTAATATTTTATTCCTAATGAAATTTAGCAATGTTTTAGCAATTTGCATTTGCTCAAACAATTTTTTTTTGTAAATCGTAAACAGTTATTCTCTTCTGCAATTAATGACACTGTTAATTCATACGCAAGTTGGAGAAAAGTCTAGTTTTTTTCGAATCTCTTACACTATGTCGTTTATTATTCAGTATTTCCTTTTCTCAGAATTTATGCCCCAATAGTTTAAACAATAATAATTTATTTGAACCATTTTTTCAGTACGTTTGAGATATATATTTTTTAAGATTGGATAATAAACATCAACGTGCAATCGTATATGTATTACTTTTTCAGGGGGTTCGTTAATGTCCTAGTCCCTTCATATACCTGTTTTATCCTCGCCGAAGGATTCGCCCAATTGGATATTTCAGTCACGTCGCTTAGAAATAAAGGTATTCGGCGATTATTACCTATTATGAGTTATGTTTCAGCAATCAGCACAACTCATTCGAGTCAGTTCACTTAACTGAGTCAGTTAATGAAATTCTCATTTGTGAGTGTTCAATGAATATCGTTAGAAATGTCTGCTGATAAATATTTAAGAAAGAATATTGTATATCCCGAAAATTATGTATAGCAAAAAATCGAATTTAATTGTTCAAACAAATAATTATTATTCGAACAATATAGAGTATACGTTTTGAGACAAGGAAATATTAAAAATGATTAATTATTTAAATAATTGCCAAAAATCATAAAAAGCCAATATTACTTCGGACAATCGTTAGATGTGTCATTAATTGCAAAACAGAATAACTTTTTATGATTTACAGAAAAAATATTTTATACAAATGAAACTTGTTTAATTAATTGTTGAATATCCTTTAGAAAAATATATTGCTCTCAACTTTTGTTATTTGGGTAGTGTTATGTGATTTTGTATGGGTTATTAATTAATTCCATATCTGCTACAAGATAAGCATTAAAATCATCGGAAATTTCTATTTGTAACGTGAGATGATGGTGGGCCATATTCTTGTAAAACTACTTACATTTCTTCTGGCAAGAATTCTGGTGCCATCAGTTTAACTCAATACGACATTGATAGCACTTTGGAAATCAAGGAAAAATTCATCCAACGTACGATTGTACATTTGCACTAATAATAAATTATAAAAAAGAAACTGCATATTAAATTTTGTTACATTTTCAGATCCAGAGACCATTACATTCCAGAAACGGAATAAAGCAAACGAGTCAAATTTTCGTACCGTATATATAAGAGAAGATAATATTGTGCAGGTTAAGCCCAAACCGCAGACCATAAAGAAGCAGGAAATTCGGGAATCAGAAAACGAAAAGAAGCACACATGCGAAAAGTGTGCCCGCAGCTATAAAAGAAAAACATCTTTGAATGGGCACCAAAAATACTATTGCATCGTCAAGCCGCGGTTTATATGTAAATTCTGCGGCAAAAAATTCAGACAGAATAGTATCTTGAGTAGCCATATAGTTCGCTCGCATCGGAAATCAAACACAAATACACTGGAACAGAAGTTTAGATGCGATAAATGTCCTCGAAGTTATACTTGGGTAAATGCTTTAAATGAGCATAAACGTTCAGTACATGCAGCAGTCGAACCACAATTTTTTTGCGATTATTGCGAATATAAGACGAATATGAAACGAAATTTGTCAAAGCACATTCCTTCACGACACTCACAGACGTCGAAATCCAGTTATAATTGCGACGAATGTTCTCGAAGTTACAAATGGTTAAGTGCTTTGAGGCGGCACAAAAGTTTAGAACATGCAGCAGTCAAGACACAATTTATTTGCGACTGCTGTGGCCACCACACGAATCAGAAAAGTAGCTTGTTCAAACACGTTACTGCACGCCATCTGAAATAAAAATAACGTATACCAAACATTAAACTGTTGGAAATTGCTAATGTTGGTTGACAAAACTGATTATTTTGCAAAATATCAAGTAATTTAGCAGGAAATGAAGTTAAATCTATTTTACATTACAATAAATAGTTGTATATGTATGTCAAATTCGATATCGAGATAATTGACTTTTCTTAAATGTAACACTTTTTATTATACGTTTTGTTTATTTGTATAAGGGCTATATATCAAAAGGTATAGATTGACGACCACTTTTTTGTGATTTTTACAAAAAAGTGTCAAGCACTCTACAATTATAAAGTGAGTTGGGGCTGTTTATTTCTTATGATGAGAATTTTAGTTTGTCGTGTCACAAATAAGTAAAATTAGTTAACATCTATACGAGTAATACGTTATTTAATATGAATGATTTATTATTTACTATACAAAAATATTTCATTTTATACGTTCTGTAATATTATACATTAACGAGTGGATTCCATTCTGAGACAATAAAACCAATATTTTTCCAAGATTTCGATACTTTCTTCTAACAGTGTACCGTATATATAAGAGAAGATAATATTTTGCAGGTTAAGCTCAAACCGCAAAAAAACTTGGAGTGAGCACCCAAAATACAGTTGCGTCGTCAAGCCCAGGATCATATGCAATTTTTGCGCTAAACTATTTAAATAGAAATCTAACATGACAGCCCATATACGTCGCAAGCATCACAAGACAAAGTCAAAAAAGTCGGTATTAATGCATAATTGTAACGCAAATCAGTAAAGTTAGTTAGCGTCTATATAAAATAAACCGAACTCTCGGTTTGAGGGCAGTTTCGGGGGTTGCCTGTAAATAGCCTTGGCCACAAGTCGTCTGGATCCAAACCTAAACAGTCAGGGCCGCCTGAACCGTTTCCAATTGGATTACATAATATCGCGCAATATACTCGACTGAGTGGTCGCGCACCGTGGCCCTTCAAAAGCGAGAGTCGCAGCTGTCTCTCGCCCTTTATGCTGAGAAACTGCGTGGGGCAGCAGTTCCAGGAAGGCCTAGACCGGGGGGACAGAATCCGAAAGTTGGGTGAACTGTATTTCTATACAATACAGAAACGGATGGTACGTTATTTGATCTTTATGATTTATTATTTTCAATAAAATATGATTGCATTTTCGACTAAACTATTGTATCACAATGAATCTATTTTATACAGAGACAATAATGTAATCATTTGTCTAATGTGTATGTACATTCTTTAGTTTGATATATTATTTCAATTTTTTCTGCATGTGCTTTTGTAGCTTTATTTCTCCTTAATAATCTCAATAGTGTAGGGGTCCACCTAGATATAAAATTAAAGAATTATAAAGTTGTGACTTTTTGTAATTTCATAACATTGCGAGACGTTTATGGATGTAATATATAAACTTGATATATCTGTGGCATTCTTTTAATCTCAATGCTGCATTCTTCTATAACGTAAATTATGTCCAAGTAGAATATAGTCTGCTGTGGATAATTATATTTTATTGAGTTGAGGTTTAGTGCATGATATTCTCTTTGTGTTCATCCTATCTTTTTTTGTACATGAAAATTCGAATCTGCTTTAGGAATAGCAAACAGAAGATTTAAATGTACGAAATATTTTCTCAACGATATTGCATTGTGTATGGGTCTTTAATCAAATCTATATCTGCTGCAAGATAAGGATTGAAATCATCGAAAATGGCAATTTGTAATTTTCACGTTATAATTTTCCAGATCATCAGAGTTCCAAGACTACTCACATTTCTTCTGGCCATAAGACTGCTGCCAAAACTTTAATTGAATATGACAATGACAAAACTTTGGATATCAAGGAAAAAATTATCCCAGGTACTTTTGCGATTTTCTTTCTTCTTCATCATCTAAATAGTGCAAGGGTTCACCTGGAAATACAATTGAAGCAATTGTATATAACTAATTAAGTATACATAAATTAAATATTGCAAGTGAAATATTTGAAATAAAACTATAACAAAGCGACTGGTGCATATTATTTTTGTAGAAAAACGTATCCAAAGTTAAAGTGGGCCATAAACGTACGTGTTAAATTTTATGTTCAAACCCAAAATTTACCCACATCCGGTCTCTTCCGGAACATAAGTATAATTCAAACTGGTAAAGCATACATCGAATACAATAAAAAAAAGTATTAATTGTTTTCTGGAGAAAAAAATTCCCTAATTTTTTCAGTGTTAATCCTTGCCCCCGGGGCTTTAGAAATTAAGATTGGGGTTTTAAATCATAGGAAAAATCGGTTTTCGACCAAATGGATAAAAAGAAGTACTTGTTATAATCTTTTTGTGGATTAAAGTTCACTCACCTCTTAAGGAATATTCAAGGAATAATTTCAACCCAATAACTTTAAATTGTATACCCCCTCCACCCTAGTCACCTTGTATTATGTAATTAGTTAGTCAGTTTGAATTTCTTTAAACAAATGTTCTTTACAATATTCTAAAAACTTATTATTTTCTAAAATTAATGACACAGTTAACAAACGTTGAGAGTAATAAATTCTTTAAGCATATTTTGCAAGTATTTAACCAATTTTCATTTTTTTAAATAATTTTCTTGGCTGTAAACCGTGAAAATTTATCATTTTCTGTAATAAGTGAAACAATTTACGGATATTGAGTGTAATATTTTGTTCCTCATGATTTTTAGCAATCTTTTAGCAATTTTCTTGGTTCAAACAATTTTTGATTCAGTGTTTCCTTTTCTCAGAATTTATGCCCTAATAGTTTAAACAATAATAATTTATTTAAACAATCTTTTCAGTACGTTCGGGATATTTATTGCTCAAGATTTTCTAATAAGTATCAACGTACAATCTTATATGTATTACGTTTTCAAGGGTTTCGTTAATTTCTCGTTCCTTCATATACCTGTTTTATCCTCGCATAAGTATTCATCCTAGTGGATATTTGAGTCACGTCGCTTAGGAATAAAGATATTCGGCGATTATTACCTGTTCTGAGTTATGTTTAAGTAATTAGCACAGTTCATTCGAGTCAGTTCACTTAACTGAGTCAGTTAATGAAATTCTTATTTGTAAGTGTTTAATGAATATCATTAGAAATGGCTGATGATAAATATTTAAAAAAGAATATTGTATATCCCGAAAATCATGGAGAGCAAAAAATCTAATTTCATTGTTTAAACAAATGATTATTGTTCAAACAATAAAGCGTATACATTCTGAGGAAAGGAAATACTGAATAATTATTAATTAATTAAATAATTTCCAAATATCATAAAAAACTAATATTACTTCTAACAATCGTTAGTTGTGTCATTCGTTTAAAAAAGGAATAACTTTTTACGATTTACAGGTAAATAATTGTTTATATAAATAAAAATTGTTATAGTTTCTATTTGTTACGTTCACGTTATAATTTTCTAGATAGTCAGATCCAAAGTAAGCCAAAGAAGTCAACTGAAAGAGAGGATTATGCGTCATATTCTTGTAAAACTACTAACATTTCTTTTGGCAACAAGTGTGGTGCCAAGACTTTAATCAAATACGAAATTGATTATACTTTAGACATCAAGGATGAAACCACCCAAGGTATGACTATTTTGATTCAATTTTCTTTGATGAAACTATAAAAGAGAAACAGTATATTACATTTCGTTATATTTTTAGCTCTAGAGACAATTACAGTCCAGGAACGGAATGAAGCAAAAGAGTCCAAATTTTGTACCGCATATATAAGAGAAGATAATATTTTGCATCTTAAGCCCAAACCGCAAACCCTAAAGAAGCAGGAAATTCTGGAATCAAAACAGCAAATAAAGTACACTTGCAAAAAGTGTGCTTGAACCTATAAAAAGAAATCTTATATGATGTATCATCAGAAGTTCAACTGCGGTCTCATGCCGCAATTCAGTTGTAAATTCTGCGATAAAATATTCAAACGAAAATATGCCATGAATGCCCATGTAGATCGCGTGCATCACAACACAAGCTCAAATACGTCGCTATTGGAGCATAAATGCGACAAATGTTCTCGAAGTTACAATTGGTTATGTAGTTTATGTCGACATAAACGTGTAGATCATCCATCAGTCGCACCACAATTTTTTTGCGATTCTTGCGAGTATAAAACGAATACGATACGAACTCTGTCAAAACACATTACTTCACGACACTTGCAGACATCCAAATCAAGGAAAGAATGCGACAAATGCGCTCGAAGTTATGCTACTTTAGGTGGTCTAAACCAACATAAACGTTTAGAACATGCGACTATCAAACCACAATTTACATGCAATTTTTGCGGATATAAGACGAAAATGAAATGTATCTTGATAGCACACGTGAATTCACGCCATTTGCAGACGTCGAAAAACAGCTATAATTGCGACGAATGCTCTCGAAGTTATAGATGGTTAAGTGCTTTGAGGCGACACAAAAGTTTAGAACATGCAGCAGTTAAGACACAATTTATTTGCGACTACTGTGGCCACCACACGAAGCGGAAAAGTAGCTTATCGATACACATTTCTTCACTTCATCTGAAGTGAAAATAACATACAACAAACATTAAACTATAGAAAATTCCTAACATTGGTTACTACTATTACTTTTTGTGAAAGTCACTTCATAACAGTCAATCTTATTTTTTGAATATTCCCAAAAAAGAACAAATTTACTCGCCATCGATATCGGCATAACTTAATTTTCTTGATAATATAATCATTTGTCTAATATTTATGTCCATTCTTTAGTTCGATATATTAATTTAATTTTTTCTGCAGGTGGTTTTGTAGCTTTATTTCTCCCTAATAATCTCAATAGTGTAGGCGCCCACCTAGAAATAAAATTAAAGAATTATAAACTTGTGAATGTTTGGAATTTTATAACATTGCGAGACGTTTATGGATGTAATATATAAAATTGATATATTTATGACATTCTTTTAATCTCAATGCTGCATTCTTCTATAATGTAAATTATGTCCAAGTAGAATATAGTCTGCTGTGGATAATAATTTTTAATTGAGTTGTGGTTTAGTGCATGATATTCTCTTTGTGTTCATCCTATATTTTTTTGTGCATGAAAATTCGAATCTCCTTTAGGAATAGCAAACAGAAGATTTAAATGTACGAAATATTTTATCAACGATATTGCATTGTGTATGGGTCTTTAATCAAATCTATATCTACTGCAAGATAAGGATTGAAATCATCGAAAATAACTATTTGTAACTTTCACGTTATCATTTTCCAGATCATCAAAGTTCCAAGACTCCATTGAAGAAATCAACTGGAAAACAGGCTGCCGGCTCATATCCTTGTAGAACTACTCAAATTTCTTCTGGCCATAAGACTGCTGCTAAAACTTTAATTGAATATGACAATGACAAAACTTTGGATATCGAGGAAAAAATTATCCCAGGTACTTTTGCGATTTTCTTTCTTCTTAATCATCTAAATAGTGCAAGGGTTCACCTGGAAATAAATTTAAAGCAATTATATATAACTAATTAAGTATACATAAATCAAATATTGCAAGTGAAATATTTGAAATAAAACTATATAGCAAAGCAACTGATGCATATTACTTTTGGAGAAAAACGTATCCGAAGTTAAAGTGCGCTATAAACGCACGTGTTAAATTTTATGTTCAAACACAAAATTTACCCACATCCGGTCTCTTCCGGCACATGAGTATAATTTAAACTGGTAAAGCATACATTGAATACAATAAAAAAAAGTATCTATTGTTTTGTGGAGAAAGAAATTCCCTAATTTTTGCAATGTTAACCCGTGCCCCCCGGGGCTTTAGAAATTAAGATGGGGGTTTTAAATTATAGAAAAAATCGGTTTCCGACAAAATGGATAAAAAGAAGTACAATTATTATTTGTAAAAAACATTTTTGCCCCCTAGAAATCGTGAAAAGTTATTATTTTTTGGTACACATGGTGTAAAGTTGATGAATGTCAAGAGTGGTACTTCTTGTTTAACACATTTGATCATTAATTAATTCGTTTTAATTTGTTTAAACAAATGTTCTTTGCAATATTCTGAAAAGTTATTATTTTCTAAAATTAATGACACTGTTAACAAATGTTGAGAGTAATATATTCTTCAAGCATATTTTGCAAGTATTTAACCAATTTTCATTTTTTTAAATAATTTTCTTGGCTGTAAACCGAGAAAATTCATCATTTTCTGAAATAAATGAAACAATGTACGGATATTGAGTGTAATATTTTATTTCGTATGATTTTTAGCAATCTTTCAGCAATTTGCAAGGTTCAAACAATTTTTTATTCAGTGTTTTCCTTTCTCAGAATTTATGCCCTAATAGTTTAAACAATACTAATTTATTAAAACAATCTGTTCAGTATGTTCGATATATTTATTGTTTAAGATTGTCTAATAAGCATCAACGTACAATCTTATACGTATTATGTTTTCAGGGGTTTCGTTAATTTCTCGTCCCTTCATATACCTGTTTTATCCTCGCATAAGTATTCATCCTAGTGGATATTTGAGTCACGTCGCTTAGGAATAAAGATATTCGGCGATTATTACCTGTTCTGAGGAGTCGAACTTTTCGACTTCAGCATGTCTTGATTGGGGGCAATTCAAGTTGAAAACAAGTCGAAGAATTTTTACTCAGGATGATACCTTGAATAATTGAAATTTTCTACGGAAAACTAGAAAAATGTAAAACCGTAGAAAAATTTAAAAATCGAATACAGAATTGTGTTGAAAAGTAGTGGTAAAATTTTCTATTCTTCACTTTTTTCATGAACTTTTCAGAATTATTATATACAGTCCTGAATATTTTATTTTATCGAACAATTAATTTTTCAATATTGAATCCCTAACTAAATCAGTACAATTCCACTAGACATTAGTTAAGTTTTAATAATTTTGATTCAGATTGGTGATAAAGTATCTTTTGCGCAAGAAAAATGCTATAATATAAAAATAAGCTTCTGGAGACAAAATTTGCTGAATAATTGCAATTTTCCATGGAAAATCAGAAAAATGTACAACCGAAACAAATTTTGAAAATTGAAAACAGGCCTGTGTTGAGAAGTAGTGCATGAAAACCCTGAATTTTTATAATTAATTTGGATCCCATTGATCCCTTGCTATTTTGAAATTTAAAAAGTTTTTATTTTTCTTAACTTTGTTCAAGCAATCAGAAAGCAATGTTTATGAACTAGTTTCTATCCACTACTGAACTGGCAAATATCTCAGCTAATGGAATTATAAATTTTCTTCTAACATTTGCTGGTTCACTTTTCGCTAATCGAATCTGTACAATTTCACTACTAATTAGTTAAATTATACAAATTTTGATTTACAGAGACCTAGAGATATCTTTTGCATAAGGAATAAAGCTATACTATTAAAATTACCTTCTTCAGGTACTCCATTGCATACTTATTCAAGTAAATGGTTATTCAAGACAAATAATTTGTACGAAGTTTGCTAAATATTTGCAATTGTCTATGGGAAATAAAAAAATTATGCAACCCAAAAACCATTTTGAAAATCGGAAACAGAACTCTGTTGAGAAGTAAAGCATGAGAATCCTGAATATACATAATTAATTAATATATTGATCCATAACCATCCATTATATTTTCAATATTTCAGAAAATTCTTAGTTTTCTTAACTTTGATTAAAAAATCAGCAGACTCTATTTTCAAAATGGAAGCAGACTAGTTCACGGTAACGATTTCTCAATATGGCCCACTTATTGTTTCAATGGAGATAAAATTCTTACTACGTCTCGTATTTTTGTTCAACTTTTCTATTTTTAAGGTTTCCATGTTGATAACTGTTTTAAAATTACTATATACTGTCCTAAATAATTTTATTTCTACCAAGTAATTATTTTTTTTACTATTGAATCAGAAAATACATATCTAGACTACCCGATTTATTCCTTTTCTACTTATCTTCAGTAGCTCTCTTTTCGGTAGTCGAATTTAAAACATCATATTAGAAATAACTTAAATTCTTCGTTATTATTTTTACTTGTTACGATTCATAGAGCAAAAATGCTCAAAAAATCAAATCTATGTAGTTATTTAAAAGGATTTTAAAGGTTTTTTTCGCCATGCTAATGAAACTTCTTTAAAATGGACTATATTCAATCGATTACTATATATTTGTGGGTACTTGTTTATTGAAGAAATTTGAAAACTGGGGGCAACATGGCCGCTGCTGCAAAACACGTTTTCTTATTATTATTTATGGCGGGCATGATAACTCCGGAACGGTTTATATGACATCAATAAGCCAACAAGATTTCATTAGCATATTCCTATACAGAGTTTTTGAATGAAAGGATTTCCACTTTTTTCCGTACCAGGAATGCACAGTGGTCCCAAATCCGAAAAATTGCAAAAATTACAAAAAAAAAGTAAAGATCCGATCCGCACGAAATGTAATGCAAAGAAATTTTACAAGAAGCTGATTTTAAATTTTAAATTCAACCTAAAAAGAAATGGCGGTACTAATGTGCCGACGAATAACTCAAAAAATGATGCAATCGGTATGAATTTTACTGCCCACATGTTTTCTGGGTAGCTTATTTTAAATTTGAAATGCCAATTCTTAAAAACACAATTTTGGCTTCAAGCTGGGCCGTAAAAGCTCGCAAAAATAATCCGATCGAAATGAATGTTACTGCCCATAAACTCGAAAAAATCATGGAGTCTAACCAAAATTACATTTGTGGTGTTTTTCGCAGCTAATTTTGAACAATAAATCCAAATTTCCACAAGATATGACCGCATTAGTGAGGCTTACACGAACTCGAAAAATAATCCGATATGAATCAAATTGACTATAGATGGATTTTTCGCATAGCTGGTTTAAAATCTGAAATCTACATTTTTTAAAGAAACAAAATGGTGGCTCGAATATTCCGCAAAAAAAGTCAAAAATATTTTCTTACAGCAATAGGATATATGTACCATAATTTCCCATTCGATCCCGTCTATCTTCCAGGTTGTCCTGACTGAACGTCTGAATATCCTTGGGATATTCCTGGGACGACCTGGGATATAAATCGGATCAAGTGGGATATCCCGGTATATGCTATTGCTGCGTGGGGTTGAACAATTTACCTTCTGATCTTATTTTTACTAATACCTAATTGTATTTATAATTGTTTTAATTCATAGGTTTAATGGATAATTAAAAGTATTATTATTATACCCAGGAAAAGAGAATCGAATGAATGGAAAATATTTTTATCAGAGAATGTAAGAATGCCGATTATTTTGGCCTGTGCTATTTTTTTTTTAAATTATCTTTTTAATTCATTCTTGGCTCATATATATTTGAAGAGAATGAAGTCAACTAAGAATACCTTTGCGGTGACTTTTTTCTATGATGCTTGGTAAGTTCCCAAGAATTCTTCATTATTTATACAATTTTCATAAACAAATGCAGAGCTTGGCGATTTTTTCGAAGAATAGACTTTTGGCTATTATTCAGAGAATAGGCTTTTGGCTATTTTTCAACGAATAGGCTCAATTTGGTTGAAGACTTAACTAAGAATATCTTTCCGATGACTTTCTTGTATAATGCTTTGAAAAGTTCCAAAAATTATTAATTATTTCAAAACATTAAGAGTTTGGCTAGTTTTCAACGAATGGGCTCAATTTGTTTACGGAGTCAACGAATAGTGTTTTTCCGATGACTCTTTTCTATGTTGCGTTGTAAATTTACAAAAATATTAATTATTCAAACCATTTGTATAAAAAAATTCAGAGTTTGGTTATTTTCGAATAAACAGGCTCAATTTTGTAATAAAATTAACTAAGAATATCTTTCCGATGACTTTTTTCTGTAACGCTCTGCAAATTTCCAAGATTTAGTAATTATTTAAACAATTTTCATAAACAAATTGACAGTTTGGCTACTTTTTTAAAGAATATGCTGAATTTCTTTACGGAATCAACAAAGAATGTATTTCCAATGTCTCTTTTCTATACGATACATTGCATATTTACAATAATTATTATTAATTCTTAAACAATTTTCATAAAGATATTTAGAGTTTGGCTATTTTTCAACAAATGGGCACAATTCTTTTCCGGATTCAACTAAGAATGTCTTTCCGATGACTCTTTTCTATGTTGCTTTGTAAACATGCAAAAATTGTTTATTATTTTAACAATTTTCAGAAACATATTCAGAGTTTGGCCGTTTTTCAGCAAATAAGCTCAACTTGTTCACGGAGTCAACTAAGAATATTTTTCCGATGACTGTTTTGTATGTTGCTTAGTAAATTTATTATTAATCACTTAAACAATTTCGAATAAAAAATAAAGAATTTGGCTATTTTTCAACGAAAAGGCTCAGTTTTTTACAAAATAGAGGAAGAATATCTTTCCGGTGACTTTTTTTTTTAATGTTCATCAAATTTCAAAGAACTGATTATTACATAAACAATTTTGATAAACAAATAAAGAGCTGGGATATTTTGTATAGAATAGGCCTAATTTGTTTACGGAATTCATGTAGAATGGCGTTTTCAAGGAATAGACATAATTTCTTTATGGCATCAACTAAGATTGCCCCCCCCCCCCGATGACTCTTTTCTATGGTTTGTAAATTTACAAGAATCATTTATTATTTAAACAACTTTCTTAAATAAATTTATGATTTGGCTATTATTCAACAAATAGGGTCCATTTGTTACATATTTAAGTAAGAATATCTTTCCGATAACTTTTCGCTATTATACTTTCCCAATTTCCGAGATTTATTAATTATTCAAACAATTTTCATTACCTTTTTAATAATAAATACAACTTTTTTTATCTAAACTATATTATTGAAATCAAAACCATTTGAACATTTTTGACAAATTCATTTTTATAAGAAAATATATGAACTACATATTTAATAAGGATTAAAAAAGCATACAAATTTTGTTGTGGTAAAAACTTTCCTTTTCATTAATTGTACTCTTTTTTCTTTTTGTTAATTTCTTCCAGTAATTTAATCATCTCTTCCATTGAATGATATTTTGCTTTATCAAGATTTTCTGGAATAATTTTTCTCATGAAATATATTTCTCTATATATTTTACTGTGATTTAGCACTGAATCAAACATATAACTGGTATTATTATTACCTATTGTACTATGCGTTTTTATTTTTTAAACCCCGTTGAAACAGAGGTCTATACACGGGTTATCCTCGTTGCAAGAACCATTTTGCTGGCCCCACCACTCACGCAAATTCAACTTTTTCTGGGTTAAATATTTAGTGCAAAATTTGTTCAAATTTGTTCAACCAAAATTAAAAATTGTGCAACACCGGAAGTATCTGATAACTCAAAAAAATACTGGCGGGGCAAGCGAAACGTTTCGCTGGCCACGACATTATCCAAAATCAACTTTATATGTGAGCATTATTTCCGTCTCAATTTGTTCAAATTTATGCAACCAACTTCAACCCCTCGAAACTACCCCCTCTGCCACTAACACCATGGCGGGGCTAGCGAAATATTTCGCCAGCCCCAAAATTGTCAAAAATCAACTTTATATGGGCGCATTATTTTCGTCCTAATTTATTCAAATTTGTACAACCAACTTCAACCCCTAAAAATTACCCCCTGCGGGGCCAAGCATCATGGCGGGCCAGCGAAATATTTAGCCAGCCCCGACATTGTCGGGGCTGGCAAAATCTACTTTATATAGGCGCATCATTTTCGTCTGAATTTGTTCAAATTGTTGCAACCAATTTCTATACATGAAAACTATCACCTGTGAGGCAAACAGCATGGCGGAGCAAGCGCAATATTTCGCCATCCCCGACAATGTCCAAAATCAAGTTTATATTAGCGCATTATTTTGGTCTCAATTTGCTCCAATTTTTCCAACAGTTTTCAACCCTCAAAAACTACACACTATGGGGCAACCGATGTAGCCAGATCAGCTAAATATTTCGCCATCCGGCCCCGACATTGTCTAAAAACAACTGGATATTGGCGCATTATTTCTGTCTCAATTTGTTCAAATTTGTGCAACAAACTTCAACCCTTAAAAACTACCGCTTATGCGGCGAACACCATGGCGGTTAAGTTTCGAGTCCAACAATGATATCGAAAAACCCTCAGAATCTACCCCTAGTTGTTTTAACGAAAATATTCTAAAGGTCTGCAGGTAAAAAAGCCAGAACATTTTTTAAGTGAGAATAATCACTCAGGTGACCTTCACAAAACTCCAGGTTAAGTTTTATATTCAACAATGATATTGAATAACCCTCAGAATCCACCCGTAGTTGTTTTAACGAAAACTTTATATGGGCTCATTATTTCCGTCTCAGTTTGTTCAAATTTGTGCAACAAACTTCAACCGTCAAAAACTTCGCTTTGTGAGGCAAACCTCTGTGCGGTCAGAAAATGTTGTCAATGAGAATAATAACTTCGATCAACTTCAGAAAACTCTAGGTTAAGTTCACAAGCCACTTCTTGGAATGTTTTTGTTAAAATAACTAAAGGTGGCTTCTAGCGGTAACTGAATATTATTGTTGGATTTAAAACTTAATCTGGGTTTCGTGAAGTAGACCTAAATGATTATTTTCACTTAAAAAACTTCGAGACCTTTGGAAAAATTTCGTAAAAACAACTAGGGGTGGATTCTTAAGGGTTGTTGAATTTTATTGGTAGATTCAAAACATAACCTGATGCTTTGTGAATGAGACCTTAGTGATTATTTGTATTTAAAATATATTTCGGAATTATTACTTGGAGAATATTCGGAATGTTTTCGTTAAAACAACTAGTGGTGGACTACAAGCGTTGCAAATTATCATTTTTGGATTCAAATTTTAACCCAGAGTTTTTCTAAGGTGACCTGAGTGATTATGTTCACTTAGAAATTTTTTTGGCTTTTCTACTCGCAGACCTTTAGAATGTTCTCGTTCAAACAACAAGGGATGGATTCTAAAGGTTATTGATTATTATCGTTGGACTTAAAACTTAGCCTGGAGTTTTTTGAGTATGTTCTGATCAATTATTTTCACTTAAAAACTTTTCTGGCTTTTTTACTTGCAGACATTGGCAATGTTTTCGTTGAAGGAATTAGGGGTGGATTCTAAGGGTTGTTGAATATTATTCTTGGATTTAAAACTTGACCTGGAGTTTTTTCATTGTGACCTGAGTGATTATTTTCACTTAAAAAATTTTCGGGCTTTTTTACTCGTAGACCTTTCGAATATTTTCGTTAAAACAACTAGGGGCGGATTCCAAGGGTTGTTGAATATTATCGTTGAATTGAGAAATTTGTGTGTGTATCAATGTATTTTACTATGAAACTGATTTACAATAATAAAAAAATTGTATCTTGACATAGTTTGTTATTTATGTATTTCATCTCATTTTACAATCAGTATACCTATTATAGATTTACAATTTATTACTATATATTATGGATCCGCGGCAGCTTACAAATTTTTCATGTCAATTTTTTAACAATAGCGTTTACTTGGCTTGAGGCGTTTTTACTGCTAAATGCTACAATTACTTTATTTTTTAGATAGGCCAAACATTTCTCCAAATAATTGGAAAACACTTTGAAAACTGCAGAATACTAAGCGTATTATAGAAAGGGTGGTTCTTTTTGCGACTTCTGAGCCAGAAAATAAAAACAAGCATGATTAATTCCATCTTGTTCAAATACTTTTATATTACTCAAATCACCCAGAGGTCAGAAAAAATTATTCTATAATTCAAAACTTTTCATAACTTAGGAACGAAAAGGGTAGTATATCAATAGATACAGATAGAAATTTAAATGAACAGATTTCAAAGTGCAGAATTCGCTCAGACGGTGAAAACATCATCAGAACATTTTTCATGTAAACTAGTGTAAATTTCATATACGTACACTGGTACATTGCTCAGTGCATTCACCTCTCAATGTTTTTTACACAATTACGTAAACATTTTCGAGGCCTATTGTGCGTTCTAGATTTATAATCATTGTTTTAAAGAAGCCTAATATAAAATTGTATTGCTGAAGTCAGTTAAATATTTTTCTTTAACGTATAATTCAGATTTTTCTAAACGAACTTTTGGAAATTTGTGATATTAAAAAAATGGCTCAATAAGATCTTGAAGATCTACCGCGTAGGTAAATATGGAGGTCAGATTCACATTCAGCACAAAAATATGAAGTTAGAAAAATAAACTGTCTTACAGCAGAATGATCTGCTTTGAAAATCTAACGACTTTTTAATAAAAATTTCAATTTTCGCCAAAAAAAAGCCAAATCCGAAATTGTACACGTGCTTAGATTTTATTGTTTTGAACAAAAATCATTGGATTTAAATCTAATGACCTTTTAATTAAAAATAAAACCTGAAGTGTCTAAAAAACTGTTAATATTCTTTGAAATCTAATAATTTTTTATTACAAATATCAATAATTTTCAACAAAAAACATTGATATAACATATAATAGAAAATTGCTCTAAATTGTGAATATTCTTCAAAATCGAATGATTTTTATTCAATATAATCGAGTCCCTTTGAAAACGGTAATTTTTCCTGGAACTGTTCAAAAATTGCAAATGTTGTTCGAACTATAATGATTTTTTTTAAATGCCAATTTTGGATGTAAAGCAATACAATAGCCTGAAATTATTAAAAGTTTTTAATCTTCTTTGAAATATAAATTTTTCAAATTCAAAATACCAATTTCTGATCAGAAACCCTAACATAATCCAAAATTTTTAAAAGATTTCAAATCTTGTTCCAATTATAATGATTTTTCTTTGAAAATACCAGTTTTTGGTTTGAAACGTTAGCATAATCTAAAGTTCTTAAAATTTGTGAATCTTCCTTAAGATATTTTTTTTATCGAAAATACCAATTTCCGACGAAAATATATCATCCGATATTAGTAAACAATTCTGGATCTCGTTTAAACTGTAATAATTTTTGTTTGAAAATACCAATTTAGTGTGTAAAACGCCAACATAACATAAGATTCGTAAAAAATATATGTACCCTCAATATCCAATTATTTGTCTTTAAAACAACCGATTTTTTGTGAAAAACGTTATTATAACCTAAAAGTGTTCAAAAATTGCAAATCTTGTTCAAACTGTAATGATTTTTTTTTCAAATATCAATTTTTGGTGTAGAGCCCCAAACATAACCAAGAATGGTTGAAATGGATAATCTTAATGATGTTTTTGCTTTGAAAATGCTTTTCCCCCAGAAAAAAATTAACGCAGCGTAAAATTTGAAAAATTGTGAGTCTTCTTCAAAACTCCATGATTTTATATTAAAATTCTTAATATATTTCTCTTTTATTATAAAAACTTTTTAAAAACAATATAGCAATAGTTTAT
Source organism: Andricus grossulariae (assembly GCA_011634705.1). Taxonomy (NCBI): domain Eukaryota; kingdom Metazoa; phylum Arthropoda; class Insecta; order Hymenoptera; family Cynipidae; genus Andricus; species Andricus grossulariae. The sequence goes on along the minus strand of JAABKJ010000755.1, from coordinate 29,214,769 downwards.
TATCGAACAGCGATATTAAATACAACATTCCTAACTCTAGGGGTTACATCCCATTTTTTTGTCTGGGTAAAAATGTTTTATTTTTCATTTTTTCTCTAGAAAAATGAGAAAATTCAATGAATACTTATAAAAATGATTTTATTCTAAAGAAAATAAGATAAAATTATGCACAACAGCATACAATTATACTATTTTAATATGCAAATATATTTTCAAAGAAAGTAAACAATAATAAGGGGTAGTTTTCCCTCTTGAAATGCATTTTTCTGACCAACCTCGAAACGTGCCAACTTTAGAATCTCATTTCCTTCAAAATGAAATTATTAGCATTCAAGGAATTTCCTAAATTTTCCAGAGAAAAATTAAACAAAAAAAAAACGGTTTTACCCTGATAAAAAATGCGATGTAACCCCTGGAGTTTGTGTTTGTACTAAAATATAAAAATTATTTTAAATTGGCACATGTACACTTACACATACACTTACTTTAGTTTTATGTACAAATAATTTTTCAAAGAAAAGTGAAAAATACTAAGGGATAGTTCACCCTCTTGAAATGTACTTTTGTGAAAACCACTGAAAGACGTCAAATTTAGATTTTGATTTTCTTTAGAATAAAATTATTTTTATGTATTTCATGATTTTTACAATTTGTGCAGAGGAAAAATGAAAGAATCATTTTTACCCTTATCATAAAAATAAGATATGCAACCCTGCGGGTCGAAATTGTCAACATAATATCGGCGTTCGATAATAAACACTCTCCAATTGGTTTCAAAAAAAATTTGCTTAAGTTAGAATCAGAGATATCGTGAAAAAATTGTTTTGAGGGTGAACTTTGAGGGTGGCTTTGATCCCAACAACTTGTGTACACATATGTACATGAAAAAGATTCTTTTATTTTATCACTGGAAATTTGTAAATTATTATAAAACTACGAAAAAGTCATTAGGCAATGACTGTTGCTACATATCGGTACACGCCTCTATAACATAGCGAAATTTCATTGAAATCGGTTACTGACACTTCGATAACCTTCCTCTTATTAGTGAAACAGTCTTTTTATCCGAGCGTGAGTTTACAATAACAAGGCGTAGCCAACGACTACTTTACTTCAAAGGAGGGGGGGGGGGCTTAAGAGAAAAATATGGTTTTCAACAAGGGTCTTGGACTGGGGGTATGGAATAGCCCAAAATTAGGTATTATTAATAATTATTGCAAATTTTACATTCAATTTAATTGCATGCAATTGTTTTGAATTTTCGTATTGATCTAACGTTCTATAACCTCATTATATAAAAAATGTTAAATTATCATTGTTTCTGAGTGGGCAATTAAACATCAATTCCCTCTAAATAAACCAACGTATTTTTCCGAATAGCTGCAGTGATTTACGAACTGCTAAAGTTATGTAAACTAGGTTTTATTTTGAACATACAATTAGAAAAAAGCTCATTACAATTTTGCATTTTAAAAATCCTAGTCAAATCAACCGGTTTCCATTGTGAACGTTTTTTTGCACAACGGCGGAAAGCTAACAAGTTTTCAAAATTAAAGAATCTGAGGTTTTCTTTGGGGGTTTCTACAAAATTTGATACTTTAAAAGAAAAATCTTTACGTATTATAGAAATCGTACAAGTTTCAGAAGTTGAAGGTTAAGTGTATTTTCCTACGGAATCGGTTATTTTAAAATAAAAATCATAAAGTATTGAGGAAAGCTAACCAGTTTGAATAATTTCAGGTTATGTTTGGTGTTTTTTCACGGAATTGAATATTTTAAAGGGAAAATATTTACGTATTAAGAAAATTGTGCAATTCGAAAAGTGCAAGGTTATACGTTCGAGTTTTCTTGTCATAAATTGATATCCCAACAGAAAAATCATTAACTATTGAGGAAATATTACAAGTTTTAAGGTTATGTTTGACTATTTTCAACGATAATCGATATTTCAAAGGAAAAACAATCAATTTTTAAGAAAAGCTAAATACTTTCAGGATTTTGTTTATATGAGGACAAAAGAAAGGATATTTTAACAGACAATTCATCGGTTCGTGAGAAAGCTATAAAAATTAAGTTTCACGATGTAGTGTCATCTTAACATTGAAAGAAATTGGTATTTTCGAGAACAAATCAACAATTATTTAGAAAAGCTAAGAAGCTTGAACAATTTGAACAAATGTTTATGCCTTCTCGATGAAAATATTTATTTCCTAACAAAAATCATAGATTCTTGAGTAAAGTTAAGAAGCTTTACGAACATGATGTTATTAAATTTTTGTTATTAGTGGATATGCTTGTGATTTTTTTTGTCTGAAATGGTATTTAAAAATTACATTAATGGATGAATAAATAAATGATTTTCAATAATGTATTTATTTTTACGTCAAATATCTTCAAATTATATATAGGAAAGAGTTACCACCTCGTTTCGATTTTTCAAGATTTCACTGGAGTAATACGAATCTTCTAACGTTTCCGTACCAGCAAATGAAACTAACGACCTAAGGGTGTTTCAGGCAGCTTTGATCAAATTTTGAAAAACAAGATGACAGCTTCAATGTGATGCCCAGAAACTCGAGAAAATAATCATATCTATAAAATTACATTACAGGGATTTTTAGCAGTTAATTTTAAATATTAAATTCAAATTTTCAAAAGAAAAATGAGCGCTCTCATGACGCGTGCAAAAACTCGAAAAATAATCCGATATGAAACCGTAGAAAATTTTGAAAATGGAAAACAGAATTCTGTTGAAAAGTAGCACATGAAGTCACGCTAGTTCAAGTTCACCATTTATCAGTATAGCCTTCTTATTGTTTCAACAGACTTAATACACTGAAAGTTATTACACTATCGCGTTTTTTGGTAAAATTTTCTACTCTTCAGTTTTTCATGTTTTTAACTTTTCAGAATTATTATATACAGTCCTGAATAACTTTTTTTTATCAAGCAATTAATTTTTCAATATTGAATCACTAACTAAATCAGTAAAATTTCACTAGTCATTATTTAAGTTTTAATCATTTTGATTTAGGTTGGTGATGAAGTATCTTTTGCGCAAGAAAAATGCTATGAAATAAAAATAAACTTCTTGAGATAACATTTGCTGAATAATTGTAATTTTTTATGGAAAATCAGAAAAATCTACAACCGGAACAAATTCTAAAAATTGAAAACAGGCCTGTGTTGTAAAGATTGCATGACGACCCAGAATTTTTATAATTTATTTGGAGCCCATTGCAAATATCTCAGCTAATGGAATTATTAATTTTCTGCTAACCTTTGGTGGCTCACTTTTCGCTAATCGAATACTATTAAAATGACCTTCTTAAGGCACTCAATCGCATACTTATTCAAGTTAATGGTTATTCAAGACAAAGAATTTTTACAAAGTTTGCTAAATATTTGCAATTGTCTATGGGAAATAAAAAAACTATGCAACCCAAAAAAAAATTTTGAAAATCGAAAACAGAACTCTGTTCAGAAGTAGAGCATGAGGATCCTGAATATGCATAATTAATTAATTAATTGATCCATATTCATACATTATATTTTGAAGATTTCAACAAATTCTTAGTTTCCTTAACTTTGATTAAAAAATCAGAAGACTCTATTTTGAAAATAGAAGCAGACTAGGTCACGGTTACAATTTCTCAATATGGCCTACGCATTGTTTCAATGGAGATAAGATTCTTACACCGTCTCGTCTTTCTGTTCAACTTTTCTATTTTTAAGTTTTTCATGTTTATAACTGTCTTAAGATTACTATGTACAGTCCTAAATAACTTTATTTTTACCAAGTAATTAGTTTTTTACTATTGAATCAGAAAATACATATCTAGACTACACGATTAATTAATTTTCTACTTGTCTTTAGTGGCTCACTTTTCGTCAGTCGAATATAAAAAATCATGTTAGTAGTAACTTAAATTCTTTATTATTATTTTTACTTGTTACGATTTATAGAGAAAAAAAGCTCAAAAAATAAAATCTACGTCCTTGTATACCTATATTTGTGTGCGTATAGTGAAAAACACATTAAAAATAGTTTAACGTACATTTTTTATTGAAAATACATTCCAGATAATAAGATTTAATAACATTTTTTTTCTGAAAAAAGTTTGAAACTTACAAAAATAATTATTGAAACATTTTTTTTTCAAATTGAATTTCTTCTTACTATAGCTTCTCACTAGTTTAAAAAAAATGATTGACTTTCAATTAATCATGACTTTTTCGGGGAAAACATTCCCTACAACTCTATACTGTTTAAAATTTATAAAAATAAGTTAATGATATTTAAATACGGTTACTTGTTTAGGAAATGTTTTGTTTAGAAAAAGTGTTCCAACGATTTTAGAGGATGAAAAATTGACTTTAGAAATTGCTAACACTAATGTTGTAGAGAATTTTTAACCTAAAGAAATAAGACCTCATTTCTTCAAATTGAACAATTTTTCAAAAATTGGTAAAAATCGATAGTAAGAAGAATCTAATAGCAAACACATTTTTGAAATAAACGTTTTTCGTGGATTGAAAAAATTTTCCAATCAAAATAATGTTTTTTATTTGAAATAGCAGTAGTATTCATATTACTTTAATCCTTAAAATCATAGAAATATTATTTTTTCCGGAAATCCCATTTTTGACACAAGCACATACTTCAATAGCAGGATAAAAAATACTTTAATAGCATTATTGCCAATTCTCCGAACTATTTTTGCATTCTCATCCTAATGATAAGGTTTTGCGTTTTATATGAAAACTAACCATCGCTGATTTCTTTAAATCTCCACGTTTCGAGACCCCCTGAATCCAGAAAAAACAGTCAGATACCGCATAAATTCTGAAAGATTAATACGATTATGTTGCGTTTTGGCACACGTTTTTGCGTACTAAAAAGAAAGATCGAGCTAGTGAACCAGCATTTTTTCACCAACAGTTCTGGTTTGACCCACAAAAAAATCGAAAATTCCATTTTACGTTCTTACTATGTCAGACACTATAAAAGGTGAATGAACAAAATTTGAGCTGTTTTTAATCATAAAAAGTAACATTGAAAATAAAAAATTAAATTTCTGGAAAAACGACACAAGATACGACAAAAAATGTAAAAAACAAAAGTTGCTCAAGCAAAAAAATCTATAAATTTCTTACACATTTTTTTATTGAAATATATTACAAATAAAAAATTAATTTGTGGTAAAAACGACACAAGATATACTAAAGTGTTATTCTACAAAATTATTTACTTAAATTATATCTACAAACTTGCTAGAAACTACTTTACGCTAGGAAACGTATTTTTTGTTCAAATCGTAAAAAAATATCTTTGAAAATAAACAAATTGAGTTTATGGAAAAATGACACAAGATGTAGTAAAATATTTAGTAACAAAATTGTGTTCTTTTTTTATACGATTCGCTCTTTTTTTTATTAAAGAAACTAGACAATAAAAATAAAATATGTTTCAATATCAATGCATATTATGAATTGTAATAATATACATTTATTTAAATGGTACATTTTTGGGGGTAGCTGAGAATAAAAATAAATACAAAATGAGGAAATACTTAAGTAATAATGTAAAATAAAACTTCGACTTTATTTTGCAATATCTGAATGAGCAGCCCCAGATCGAGGTACGGAAATGAATATAAAATACATTTCATATAATAGAGTTGAACATAATGTAGAAAAGTTTGCATTTGGGACAAAATAATACCAAATTTATATCCATATCCTTTCATGAAAAAGATGAGTTCTTGACTGTGCACTAGGGTGGTCCAAAAATGCCATTAAATTTTTTTTGTGAATTTGTATGCACATCACCCAAAAATTTGTTCGATTCCACATAAAAATAAATCAACTTTTTTCGTTTTAAAAGGAAATGATATTTAGAGGAGGCTTAAGTCCTATGAAGATTATTACGTATTGCCCATGAGAAAAAAATACGGTTTCGTACACTTTATTCAGAATCTTCCATATTAGCTGAATCGAGCTGAAGCTCAACATTTCGCTTCAAAATTAGCCATAGAATACGTATAAAAAATTTACTTTTAAAATGTCATCCTCATAAGTCTCTTTTATAGGGTTCCAAAAAAACCCCATAAATGAAAAAATGGGTTTTGCGAGTTTCTCGCGCTAATTAAGATTTTTTTTCAGTTTTTTAAATTGAAACCGTTTTCAATACACAAAATACTACCTCATACTGCTAATTAGATGCTTAGAAAAAGTGTTTAAACTGTTCATTATTATTGTTAATAACATTATCCTTGCTCAATGGTATAGAGTTGAGGTTTTTTCTGAAATTTCAAACTATTTGTCTAGTTTTCACTTGGAGTGACTTAATAATTAATTTAGTTTAGCAAAAATAGTTGTTTAAACAAAATATTGTTGTTTATAACTATCTTCATCTATATTGTTGTCAGATAGTTGCAGTTTTTTTCCTGAAATTTTTAACTTTTTTTATTCTTTTCACTTATCAAGTTAATAATTATTGCAAGTTAACAGGAATAGTTGTTTAAACAATTCATTGTCGTTTAAAACTAGCTCCTCTCACATTAGTGCTAGAATGTTGCAGGTTTTTCCAAATTGCTTAATTTTGCTTTGCTTTTTTAATTATGTACAAATAATCAATAAACATGACGTAGAATCATATTTTGAACAATCTCTTTCTTTTTTATGAGGGGGGGGGGGTGCTGATTTTAGAATATGTGCGATTGCACATTTTTCTGTTACACAAAGCGTGAAAGAAAATTGTGGACTTGTTGAATGTGTTGTAATTAAAAACAAAAGTTTTACAATTCATTTACAGTCATAGTCCTCCCACCTACCCCTAATTATTCCATTCTTTGTTTTTTCCCTCTTGTGTAAGATAGATTATTTGTTTAAATTAATTTTTTTTTCAAATATTGGCAAAAGAGAACAAATAGTTCACTTGAAAAAGACGCTACTATTCGAAAAATGATTCTTGTTGACGTTCACTTATTATTTCTTCTTATTAACTAAAAAGTCTAAAGGAAACTAAAGATTAAAGAGCAACAACTTTCTAGCATCACTCTAATAGAAGATAGTTATAAACAATAGTGAATTGTTTTAATAAGCATGTTTGTTTCCTTGCATTAATTGTCACCTCACTAATTGAAAATTTGACAAAAAGTAAAAAATTGTTGAGAAAAACTGAAATTTTCTATAATTATTTTGGAAGAATATTATTAACAATGATTATATATTCCTTAAACAATCGTGTTTGTTAACTTTTTTTCGACCACGTCGTAATATGATTTTTGTATGTATTTTGGCCCACTAAACACGAAAATCACACACACACATTTTTCATGAAAGCGTTTTCGAGATGTCAATGTTAGAAATGTTTTTTTTTTAATTTCAGAGTTTTTTTAACGCTTTTGAGTATATCTTGAGTTCTGATTGACTGATTTCCCTGGACGGGCATAAACGTTTTCACAAAAAAATTTTGGAGTGTGATTTTCGTGTTCAGTAGGCCAGAATACATGCGAAAATCATAGAGAGATATGTTGGGCTAAATCCATGTCAACTAGTGTAATTGTTCTAGTTTTATTTCTTCATCAAACCTTTTTTTTTAAATCTCTTTCAATATTCTCTTAAAATTATTTTTTTCAAAATAAAACATCATTTGAAATTTTCTCAGGAATCTCAAGCAGTTGTTTTCATTATTTTAAAACCTTTCAAAATTCTTAAATGGCATCAAAAATTGATTTTGTAATCTTGAAAAATTTACATTTTGTTTTGAATTTTTTGAAATCTTCCTAAGTTTTAAATAAAGTTGAAATATTTTTAAGACTTCCGAATACCTCTTAAACTCACTCGAATTTAAAGAAAGTAATAATGGTTCAATCGTTATTTATACATCAAAATTCAACAATTTTACTTTCAAATTAAAAAAACTTGAATATAGAACAATTACAATTGTGACGTTCAAAGTTTGAATTTAGTTGTCTGCTATTTAAACGATTCAAGGCTCTCTATTTGAAACAATTCTGTTTTAAATTATTTAGTTTTGAATATAAACAGTCAAATATTGATATATGTTAAAAATGGTTCTTTTCTTAATTATAATTTTCTAAATTGAATTGGTTTTAAACTGTCATTTCCCGGTTTTCCCCTTAAGTAAGATTTTTTTTCTAAATAAAAAAAAGAATGGAAATTATTTAACGATTTTAAAACCATTTTTTTGTCTTTTTTCGGATGCGAGTTCGGATGCCAACTCGCAAATTTTGTTCCCTTAGCTCAAGCATTCGACGAATACTTCACAACGCGAAAGTTCATAAGCGGAAAGTGAATTTATCTTATGATTTATTTTTATTCGTTATGAATACTAATCTTATTCATAATATTCCTATGACTCATGATCTAGGCACAAAATTTTGAAATATCAATTTTACCGCATATTCTAATTTAGTTTTCACAACCATACAAAACATTAAGATTATTTAAAATGGCTGTGAACAAAGCTAAAGTAGCAGCAAAGTCTGTGAAGTACATATATAAAGCGTTATTTTTCAATGAATTTTATGTTATAAACAATATATTGGTGAAACAAAATAAAAATATTTTCTTACCATAAAGAAATAAGGTTTACAAAATTTTTTGGAGACCTTCCTCTATATTAGTACTTTATCATCACCTTCTTTTAAAAGAAAAAATTTAAAATTAACCCTGTTATCAATTCCGTGTAGGATTTCAATATAAACTTGTAATTTGAGATGAAAATAATAAACTCTCGGTACTAGAATTTTGGCAACGAATCAAATTTCAGATCCATACAAGCTTCAACTTTTCTGATTACATTTCGCTTGTCGATTCCTAACGTTTCCAATTGCCATTATGATTATACTGTAATTTTAAAGGTTTAACTTAAAATTAAGTTAAGTTATTAGGTTATCGAAGTTAAATAATTAAACTTTTAAGTTTCCACTTTGCAAGCACATTATAAACTGTTAAACTATTCCAATCAAAATTGTTCAATTTTAAAGCAAAAGCGGTACAAAATTGAAAAAAAATAAAACTTTAATAAATTTAGAATTTCGCTCACTTAGAATTCATGAGACATTTCCGTTCATTCAAAAAGCAGGCTTTGGAATGAATTATAACGTATAAAGTTAATAAGAAGTTAATGTATACAGTGAAAAAATACCCATTATATTTCGGGTTATTTATCACTCTATATTGGTAAACTTACTTAACGAGTAGGAAATTCATAACAATTAATAATGGAAAAATGACCTTCAAAAATGATAACCTTCCTAAATAATGGAAAAAATACAAATTTTACAGGAAAATAAGTTTTCTTATAAAAAATAGTGAATTTGACTTCCAAAATTGTTGGAAATATTTCCGATTTTTTTTCAGTGTATATCTATCGAGAATGTAACATTTTTTGACTATCATCAAACTAAAACCATTCTAGGTCATGAAAGTTATTTTTAGATGTTTTGAGGTATTTTTTGTTTTCCATTCTTTTTAAAAGCAGGTCACCTGAATTGAAGGCGTACTTAAATTATTAAATTCTTACATTCTTAAATTCTTAAATTCTTAAATTCTCAAATTCCTCAATTCTTAAATTATTTATTTCTTAAATGTGTCACTAGACTGTATAAAAGCTCGCCACGCTCATTACATTTTTACATTCTTTTCCAAATTCACGATAGATTTTAAGTAGTTTCGCAAATCATAAAGTTTACAAATTTGAATAAAGACACAAGTGATTCTACTCTGAAATACGTAAAAAATGGTGCCGTGGAAGTTGATCTTCGCTTTTATATTTTTTATAGTCAAACCAGCATTGATTGTTGGATCGATTATTATCTACGAGAGGGGTACTAGCGGAGAGAGTTGTGGCAGCGGAACGGCAACGGCTAGAAAAATATCTGGCCCATGGCCATATGCTACTTGGACGGGACATGTGCCCACAGGTACCATGTTTGTTAATAATGTCATTACACGTATTGTTGTTGAGGATAACAATCCCGGGGTGGGGAGAGCAACTGTGAAACGACTTAAAGGTGGTTTAAAGCAGCACACGGTCGACTTAGAAGTCACAAGCGCATGGAGACAACCAGTCGATTGTGGCATTACGCTGTATTGTGGGTACATTGAATCTCCTGAAAGCAGCCCGAGACGTCGACAGACATCACCGAATGATTTCTTGCAGTTCTCTCAAACTTGTGATCCTCAAGAGTCTGGAAATACTGGAGCTTTTACACAAAATTGGTTTAAACGCTAAACAGTCTGGAAATAATTAGGAAGTCACAGTATTGTTAACTTGTAGCTTCATACTGTGTATAGAGATTTCCTGTCGGTGATTGGTTCTATATTCAAATAATTAATCTTTGTGAAAATCGTGTGTAACAAGCCTGTTGTTTTGTGTGTCATAGAGTGAATTAATATGCCAGTATTGATAGGCTATATCATTTTGAATCGTGTTTAATTAGTTTATAATGTCTGTTGTTGAAAATCTAATAAGAAAATGTCAATTGGCGGTTCATTTCAACTCTGATACGCATGTCAATCGGAAAATACTTTCTATCAAAACTTCTCACACTTGCCAGATGTTTATACTCGTGACAGAAAATAATTAAATATCAGTTTTGTTGCGGGTACTTGTGTGTTGAAGTATAATAGCATGTGTCTAATCTAAAAATAACAAAGTTTGATTTTGAAATTATCTGAGTCTTGGCGTGAGGCAAGGTTTCACTTAAACAAAGTAAGTGGTAATGGTATGGCTTACAGAGATGTTAGCGTGAAGTTAAATAGTAAATTCAATCACGGCATTCATTAGAGCGTGAAATTATATGGCCATGAACCAATTGCATTTCTTTAATCAAAACAACATAACAAGGCAATTAAGACATCACATTTTGTTAGTGTGTTTATCAATGTATATTACTATGAAACTGTTTGTCATTAATAAAAAAATTGTATCTTGACATAGTTTGTTATTTATTTATTCCTTCCACCTCATTTTACAAAAAGTATACCTATCATAGATTTACAATTTATTACTATATATTACAGATTCGCGGCAGCTTACACATTTTTTAAGTCAATTTTTTAACAATAGCGTTTACTTGGTTGGAAGCGTTTTTACTGCCAAATGCAACAATTACTTTATTTATGAGATAGGTCAACAATTTCACAAAATAACGGGAAAAAACTACGGAAACTGCAAAATACTAAGCTTATTATAGCAAGGCTGGTTCTATTTGCGACTTCTGAGCAAGAAAAGAAAAACAAGCATGATTAATTGCATCTTCTTTAAATATTTTTATATTGCTCAAATGACTTAGAGGTCTAAACAAATTATTTTATAATTTGAAACTTTTCATAACTTAAGGAGGAAGAAGGTAGTATATCAATAGATACAAATAAAAATTTAAATGAAAAGATTTCAAAGTGCAGAATTCGTTCAGAGGCTGAAAACATCATTGAAAAATTTTTCATGTAAGCTAGTGTAAATTTAATATACGTACACTGGTACATTGCTCAGTGCATTCACCTCTAAATGTTTTTTACACAATTATGTTAACATTTTCGAGGCTCGAGATAAGGCGACATACATTTTGCTCTAGTTACATTTGTTATTTTTGCTACCTCCAAACTTTTATTTGGAAAAAACAGTTTGTCTATTGTGCGTTCTACATTTACATTCATTTCTTTTAAAGAAGCCGAATAAAAAAGTGTATTTCTGAAGTCAGTTAAATATTTTACATTAACGTATAATTTAGATTTTTCTAAACGAACTTTTGGAAATTTGTGATATTAAAAAAATGGCTCAATAAGATCTTGAAGATCTACCGCGTAGGTAAATATGGAGGTCAGATTCACATTCAGCACAAAAATATGAAGTTAGAAAAATAAACTGTCTTACAGAAGAATTATCTGCTTTGAAAATCTAATGAATTTTTAGTAAAAATTTCAATTTCCGACAAAAAGAAAAGCAAAATCCGAAATTGTACACGTGCTCAGATTTTATTGTTTTGAACAGAAATCATTGGATTAAAATCTAATGACCTTTTAATTAAAAATAAAACCTGAAGTGTGTGAAAAAATTAATATTCTTTGAAATCTAATAATTTTTCATTAAAAATATCAACAATTTCCGACATAAAACACTGACATAACATATAATAGAAAATTGCTTCAAATTGTCAATATTCTTCTAAATCTAATGATTTTTGTTTAAAATAATTGATTCCCTTTGAAAACGGTAATATATCCTGGAACTGTTCAAAAATTGCAAATCTTGTTCGAACTATAATGATTTTTTTTAAATGCCAATTTTTTATGTAAATCACTACAATAACCTCAAATGATTAAAAGTTTTTAATCTTCTTTGATATATAATTTTTCATATTAAAAATACCAATTTCTGACCAGAAACACTAACATAATCCAAAATTGTTAAAAGATTTCAAATCTTGTTCCAATTATAATGATTTTTCTTTGTGAATACCAGTTTTTTGTTTAAAACGTTAACATAATCTAAAGTTCTAAAAATTGGTGAATATTCTTGAAGATATTTTTTTTATAAAAAATACCAATTTTCTACAAAAACACATAATCCAAAATTAGTGAACAATTCTGGATCTTGTTTAAACTGTAATGATTTTGGTTTCAAATATGAATGATTGGTGTAGATCCCCAAACATAACCAAGAATGGTTGAAATGGGTAATCTTAATGATGTTTTTGCTTTGAAAATGCTTTTTTTCCCCGAAAAAAATTAACGCAGCGTAAAATTTAAAAAATGGTGTGTCTCCTTCAAAACTTTATGATTTTATATTAAAATTCTGAATATATATTCCTCTTTTATTATGCAATTTTTTTAAAAACCAGATGGCGATAGTTTATTATCGAACAGCGATATTAATTACAACATTCCAAACTCTATGGGTTACATCCCATTATTTTATCTGTGTAAAAATGTTTTTAATTTTTCTATAGAAAAATGAGAAAATTCATCAAATACTTATAAAAATGATTTTATTCTAAAGAAAATGAAATAAAATTATGCACATCAGCATACACTTATAGTACTTTAATATCAAATATGTTTTCAAAGAAAGCAAACAATAATAAGGGGTAGTTTTCCCTATTGAAATTAATTTTTCTGACCAACTCCAAAATGTGCCAACTTTAGAATCTTATTTGCATTAAAGTGAAATTATTAGTATTCAAGGAATTTCCTAAATGTTCCAGAGAAAGATTAAACAGAAAAAAAACGGGTTTACCCTGATGAAAAATGCGATGTAACCCCTGGGGTTTGTGTTTGTACTAAAATATAAAAATTATTTTAAATTAGCATATGTAAATACACTTACTTTAGTTTTATGTATAAATAATTTTTTAAAGAAACGTGAAAAATAATAATAAGGGATAGTTCACCCAATTGAAATGTACTTTTGTGAAAAACCCTGAAAGACGTCAAATTTAGATTCTGATATTCTTTAGAATAAAATTATTTTTATGAACATTTCATTATGTTTACAATTTGTGCAGAGGAAAAATTAAAGTATTATTTGTACCCCTATTATAAAAATAAGGGATGAAACCCCTGAGGGTCGAACTGCTTGACATAATATCGGCGTTCGATAACAAACAATCTCCAATTGGTTAAAAAAAAATTATTACGTTAGAATGAGATTTATCGTGAAAAAATTGTTTCGGGGGTGAAGTTTGAGCAGGGCTTTGATCCCATCAACTTGTGTATGCATATGTACATGAAAAAATTCTTTTACTTTATCACTGGAAATTTGTAAAATATCATAAATCTACGAAAAAGTCATTAGACAATGACTGCTGCTACATATGGGTACACACAGTAGGGGTAGTTTGAATTCCAAAATGCGATAACCGCTATATTTGTGCTTGCAATTAACAGTGCGCCCAACTTATTGTTGACACATCTAAATACAGTTCCTTCAGTTTTATATAAAAATAATCTTTTAAAGAAAAGAGAAAATTTTTAATAAGTGGTAGTTTACCCTTCTGAAATGTACTTTCGTGAAAAACTCTGATACACGTTAACTTCAGATTTTGATTTTTTTTTAGAATAAAATTATTTTTGTAAACATTCGATAATGCTGACGGAAAAAAAATTCGAAAAGAGTCATGCTCACCCTTATAGAAAATAAGGGGTGCAACTCCTGTTGGTTGAAATGTTGTACATAATTTAAACGTACAATAATAAACAATTTCCAATGGGTTGAAAAAAATGTTCGCATAGAAACAGAGATATCTTGAAAAAAATGTTTTTAGCCGTGAACTTTAGGGGTGATTTTCGCTACTTTGAAATATTTTTAAGCTGAAAAGAAAATATATGTGTCACGTATTTTTCTGTCCTCTACAACAGAATTTGATACTTTAAAAGAAAAATCGTTACGTATTATAGAAATCGTACTAGTTTTAGGAATTGAATGTTAAGTGTATTTTCCTACTGAATTGTTTATTTTAAAATAAAAATCATCAAGTATTGAGGAAGGCTAACGAGTTTGAATAATTTCAGGTTATGTTTGGTGTTTTGCACGAAATTAAGAATTTTCAAGGGAAAATGATTACGTATTGAGAAAATGGTAAAATTCGAAAAATGCAGGCTTATATGTTTGAGTTTCCTTGACATAAATGGATATCTCAACAGAAAAATCATCAATTATTGAGGAAATCTTAAGAGTTTTAAGGTTATGCTTGGCTATTTTCAACGAAAGGCGATATTTAAGAAGAAAAATCATCCATTTTTAAGAAGAGCTAAATACTGTTAAGATTTTGTTCATTTTATTTTGTTTTCGTAACAAAAGTCATAGATTCTTGAGTAAAGTTAAGAAGTTTTACGAACATGATGTTGTTAATTTTTTTGTTATTTGGGGATCTGCTTGTGATTTTTCAAATCTGAAATGGTATTCAAAAATTCAATTGATGGATAAATGAATAAATGATTTTCAATAATGTATTTATTTTCATGTTAAATATCTTCAAATTATATATAAGAAAGAGTTACCACCTCGTTTCGATTTTTCAAGATTTTGCTGGAGTAATACAAATCTTCTAATGTTTCCGTAACAGCAAAGAACAGTGGTCCCAAATCCGAATAAATTGCAAAATTTAAAGAAAAAGAAATGATGCAATCAGCATGAAATGCACTGTAAAGAAGTTTCTCAAGAAGCTGATTTTAAATTTGAAATTCAAATGTTAAAAAAATGGCGGCAACATTTAACACCAAGAAATGATGCATTTGACATGAAATTTACTGTATACGCGTTTTCGGGGCAGCTCGTTTCAAATTTACAATACCAATTTTCAAAAACAAAATGTCGGCTCCATTGTGGGGCGCAAAAGCTCGAAAAAATAATCCGATCAAAATGAAAATTACTGACCAAGGGTGCATCAGGCAGTTTAGATCAAATTTTAAATTCAAATTTTGAAAAACAAGGGATTTTTAGCGGTTAATTTTAAATATTGAACCCAAATTCTCAAAGAAAAATGAGCGCTCTAATGAGGCGTGCAAGAGCTCGAAAAATAATCCGATATGAATCAAATTGAATGTTCATGGATTTTTCGGATAGCTGATTTAAAATCTGAAATCTAAATTTTTTTAAGAAACAGAATGATGGCTCCAATATTCCACAAAAAAGCTAAAAAATATTCTCTCACATCAATAGGATATATGTACCAAAATTTCCCATTCGTTCCCATTTATTTCCCAGGTTATCCTAGGGATGTGCCAAGGATTTTCTGCAAGACGGATATTGGGATATCCCGCCAATGTCCCCAGAATATGCAGGATGTATATGGGACGTTTCTGGCTTATTCAAATGTCCGAAGTAGGATATATATATCCTACTTGGGATATTTGAATATCCCAGAAACGTCCCAGTCATCCCTGATATCCCAATTTTCGCCTTGCAGAATGTCTGACGGGTTATCCTTGGGATATTATTGAGGCAACCTGGGAGATAAATGAGAACAAGTGGGATATCCTGGTATATGCTATTGCTTCGTGGGGTTGAACAATTTACTTTCTGATCTTATTTTTACTAATACCTAGTTTTATTTATAATTGATTCAATTCATAGGTTTAATGGATAATTAGAAGTATTATTAGTATAACCAGGCCAAACCGTGTCATAATGTTCCCTAAAACTATTTCAAAACCTAGATCTAATATTAATAGCATTGTTTATTCTTCATAAACTCTCCTATTTCATTATTTATGACATTTGTTATAAATAAAAACCCTGAATGACTATAATTTTTTTTTTGAATTAATGTTTCACACAAGATTAAATGTTTTTCCCCAGTTACATTTTTTCGTTCGATTCGCCATATTTTATTTAGAGACTTTTGAACTCTGCATTTTTTTATAATTCCATGATACCTTGAATGATTGAAATTTTCTACGGAAAACTCAAAAAATGTAAAACCGTAGAAAATTTTGAAAATCGAAAACCGAATTCTGTTGAAAAGTGGCACATGAAGTCACGCTAGTTCAAGTTCACAATTTATCAGTATAGCCTTCTTATTTTTCAACAGAGCTAAAAATGTTACACTATCGTGTTTTTGGTAAAATTGTCTATTCTTCACTTTTTTCATATTTTTAACTTTTCAGAATTATTATATGCAGTCCTGAATAATTCTTGTTATCAAGCAAATAATTTTTTAATATTGAATCACTAACTAAATCAGTACATTTTCAATGGTCATCAGTTAAGTTTTAATCATTTTGATTCAGGATGGTGATGAAGTATCTTTTGCACAAGAAAAATGCTATAAAATAAAAATAAACTTCAAGAGAAAAAATTTGCTGAATAACTGCAATTTTCTATAGAAAATCAAAAAAATGTACAACCGAAACAAATATTGAAAATTAAAAACAGGCCTGTGTTGTGAAGAGCGCATGGAGACCCTGAATTTTTGTAATTAATTTGGAGCCCATTGATCCCTTGCTATTTTGAAATTTAAAAAGTTTTTATTTTTCTCAACTTTTTCCAAGCAAGCAGAAAGCAATGTTTATAAATTAGTTTCTTTCCACTACTGGACTGGCGAATATCTCAGCTAATTAAATTATCAATTTTCTTCTAACCTTTGGTGGCTCACTTTTCGCTAATCGAATCTGCACAATTTCATTAGTAATTATTTAAATTATACAAATTTTTATTTAGAGAGACTTAGAGATATCTTTTGGATAAGGAAAAAAGCTATAATATTAAAATGACCTTCTTAAGGCACTCAATTGCATACTTATTCAAGTTAATGGTTATTCAAGACAAATAATTTTTAGAAAGTTTGCTAAATATTTGCAATTGTCTATGGGAAATAAAAAAATTATGCAACCCAAAAACAATTTTGAAAATCGGAAACAGAACTCTGTAGAGAAGTAGAGCATGAGGATCCTGAATATGAATAATTAAATAATATATTGATCCATAACCATCCATCATATTTTCAAGATTGAAACAAATTCTTAGTTTTCTCGACTTTGATTAAAAAATCAGCAGACTCTGTTTTGAAAATGGAAGCAGACTAGGTCACGGTAACAATTTATCAATATGGCCTACTTATTGTTTTAATGGAGATAAAATTCTTACACCATCTCGTACTTTTTGTTCAACTTCTCTATTTTTAAGTTTTTCATGTTTATAACTGTTTTAAAATCACTATGTACTGTCCTAAATAATTTTATTTTTACCAAGTAATTAGTTTTTTACTATTGAATCAGAAAATATCTAGACTACCCGATTTATAAATTTTCTACTCATCTTTAGAGGCTCACTTTTCGTTTGTCGAATTTAAAAAATCATATTAGTAATAACTCACATTCTTTACTATTATTTTTACTTGTTGCGATTCGTAGAGCAAAAAAGCTCAAAAAATAAAATCTATGTCTTCAAGGGGTTACATGTAGTTATTTTAAGGGATCTTAAAGATGTTTTTCGCCATACTAATAAAACTTAATTAAAATGGAGTACATTTGATCGATTATTATATATTTGTGGGTACTTTTTCATTGAAGAAATTTGAACATTGGGGGCAAAATGGCCGCTGCCACAAAACACGTTTTCTTATTATTATTTGCGGCGAACATGATAACTCCGGAACGGATTATATGACATCAATAAGCCAACAAGATTTTATTAGCATATTCCTATACGGAGTTTGTGAACGAAAGGATTCCCATTTGTTTCCGTACCAGAAATGCACAGTGGTCCCAAATCCGAAAAAATTGCAAAAATTTAAAAAAAAATGATCCGATCTGCACGAAATGTACTGTAAAGAAAATTTTCAAGAAGCTGATTTTAAATTTTAAATTCAAGTTGAAAAAATGGCGGCACCAATGTCCCGACCAATAACTATAAAAATGATGCAATCGGTATGGATTTTACTGTACACATATTTTCTGTGCAGCTTATGTCAAATTTAAAATGCCAATTTTTAAAAACACAATTTTGGCTCCAATGAATGAAAAATATATGAATCAGAGAATATAAAAATGCCGATTTTTTCAGACTGCGGTCTACTCAGGGAAAAAAAATCGATTTATAATTATTCGACTCGAACAATTCAAGAATGGTGATTCACGCGAATTCTAATCTATCGGTTTGTGAAATTTCTAACTGGTGTCATGAGTTTAATAATTTCAATTGGTCACCATACAACCACCACCGATTCAGGTAAATTTCGTTGAATTATTTTTCTTTTTTTAAGCCGAACAATCACTGGCTGAGTTCCTCATATTTCAGACAACTTAGCTAGAAAATGTCGTCCCAATTAAAATATCTGGAGAACAATTCAACAGTTTATAAAAAAAAACGAGAGTGAAACCTTAAATTGTTCAAAAATAATGTTTACTTCAATAATGTTTGCGTGAAACAAAATTTTCCAATGTTCAGGTTAGTTGCCTTTAACCATTCGAATATTTCGTTCTTAGCAAAAATTATTGAATACGACAGTTTTCTCCTCTACATATGTTACGGCCAAAGCCCGAAAACGGCTAATACGCTAACTGTCCGGCTAGTTCGCGCAGTAGCACCTACCGGGCTTTGGCCGTAATCAAAATTCGGTGATTGTATTTGAAGCTTAGAGATTGAGTTCAATAATTGAAAAAAAAAACATAAAATATATTGTTGGTCAGTAAGATATAATGACGTACTATTTGTTACAAGTAATGTACAAAAAGACGTCGAGTCGGGTATCAAGTTCGCAACCCGGCCCGAAAACACAAAAGCCCAAGATGGATCGAAAATTCCTACCAGCCCGAAAGTTCATTTTGAAAATTAAAAAAAAATTTCAAATTTGTTGGATTCTTTTTTCCAGGAAATTTTGTCCTTAAACTTTTGGGCCAGTGTTCGGGTTTTCGGCTCGGATTCCGGACCCGAAGCCCGACCTGGTCAACCCGATCCAAAAAAGTACTGACCCGACCCTTCGGTTATGGGTTTTTAAAAATGTTGCACATTGCTACTTGTTACTCAGATCTTATGGCAAAAGAGAGAAACAAATTTCCAAAATAGTACTGACGTTATTGTAACCCTACATCTTTCTTACAAATTTTACAAAAAGGCTGACGTTTTCTCCAGAAAATCCATTAATTTTATTTTTTCATGATCGATAAATAATCGTGAATGTGAGTATTTAATTTTTAGAGAACTGATATTGCGGATTTTATAATATGCATTTTTTTATCTACAACTTGTGAACGAATATATTAATTTACTAATATTATTGATACTTTTGTTATTTCTAATCGTGGTCAAATTAACATATAGTTTTTACAAAATTGATATTTTGTGTTAAAAAAATGCATCTTTAGCTCTGCATCCCATCAAAAAATATATTTATTAATTATTTTTAGTAGTTTACAACCTATGTGGCAATTAAAAAAAAAATTAGGTTGTGTGCGGCCTTGCTGGGCACATGGATGACAAAAAGTGTGTGTGTGTGTGTGTAGGCTTAAGCTAAAGGTCTTTGATATATCTGCCCAAAAGATTGTTCCGGTGAAATAAATTCCAGCCTTGTGGCCCTGGTCCCAATCCGAATATCTCCAAACTTGGTCTTGACATTGCGGCTTTAATTTGAATGTCATGACGGCCATGTCTGAACTTATATTTCCATATGGTAATACGAACTACCAATTTTACTTTAAATCGCTGAAACGCGCTATAAAAAGAAGGACAATATGCACCTACGTTGAAGGGTGCAAATATAAGAATGAAAATTCTTATCTTGAGACCATTGACATTTGAGCTGCAAAAATTAGAAAAACAGCGTTTTTCTGCAATACGCTGTGCTAATGAGCAAGTGAAATAAGTAAAAAAAAATATTTTGGCTATTTTCAATAATAATTGGAAATTATATATTTTATAAATTATAGGTAATACTACAGCTTATATAGTTTATACACTGTGGATGAAGTATGCAAAATGTTAATTTGTTCTTAACAAAAAATGTATCAAATAAATAAAAATTATATATAACATTTCTTACCATGTATAACTTTTCCGCCTCTGCTACCTCTACATGTTATCAAAACGTTCTTATTGTTATTTTAATTTTGTACCCCTACCCATTTTCTACAATTCCTATATAATGATGGCCTCTTATACTTTACAATTTTCAAAGGAGCACTATTTCAAAACCATATTTAGAATTTTTAAGGAAAAACCTTATTTTATCGAATTCTTACAGACCATTATCTGGAAGAAGTCGATGAAATGAGGTTTTTCCTTAAAAATTCCAAACTGTTATTTCCCAGACATTGAATAAAGAATATTTACATTCCAAAATTTCTTTTCGTATCAAAGATAGATACAATTTCATTTGTTTCGTTGAATTCAGATTGTTCTGGAATAATTAATTCCATGCTTGAAATGTTATCAATTAAAGTGTATGCTCCTTCTCTGACTCACGATTTAGGGAAATATTTATTTCTGTAAAATGAGTCAACGTTCAACTAGAAAAAAATCTCGTTAACATTTATTATATAACAATAGTTAATTTGTGCTTTAATTTTTACTTAATGCTAAAGCTGTTAATTTTATTTAATCTTAATTATCAAGGGTTAGTTTTATTTCTTGAAGGATTCTGTATAATTCTGTTTGGCTGGTTTGTATAAAAATTACAATGGTTTTAAGAAGGAATTTTATTACGAAAATAATAACTGTATTATTTATAAATCAATCTTTTTTCAATTCAACCATGTACAGCTATAAAGAATTTTGCGAAAATATTTTATTTTGGATACCTAATTCACTGCACTGAATAAGTAACGTATGCATAATATGTAAAAATAATAGGAGAATTGAATGAATTGAAGCAAAAATGCTTAAAAAAATGTATTTTCTATGAAATCAGATAGGGGGGGGGCAACAATTGGGTGGAGGCGGAGTGCCTAGAACTGTATACTATATACTGTAACTATATACTGTATCCCTCTTCAGCAATAATGTAATCAATTATATATGAAGAAGGTTATCATTAAAATAATAAGCATTGATATTGAAGTGGAAGAACATATTAAAAACTAAAATGATTCTTTTTATTTCACTGTGAAAAAAAATTTAGGTGCCTGAATTGAGTGAAAATGTTCTTGTTTATACCTAAATTTGTGTGTATAGTGAAAAACACATTAAAAATAGTTTAACATACATTTCTTAGTAAATGCCAAGAAAGCTCTTTCAAAATAAAATTTCTTAGAGTCCTCACTATGTAGACTAGGCCGTAGCCAGAAAATTTTTTGGAGGAGGATATGTATCAGAAAAAAGGCTACGGCCTAGTTGTATGGAGACACGGGTATACTGTAAAATATCTTTACTTCGTTTAAACACTCAAAATTTATTTCATCGTGAAATCAAGAACAATATGTCACTTTCAGATATTTTCTTGTAATTAGAAGTGAATAAAAATTATTTTTCTTTCAAGCTTCTTCATATATTATTGTTGCAATATATTGAAAATACATTCCAGATAATAAGAAAACAAAACAAGAGTAACAAGAAAAAAAATTATTTTTCAAGAAAAGTTTAAAACTGACAGAAATAATTATTAAAACAATATTTCTTTTTCAAATTGAATTTCTTCTTCCTATCGCTTCTCACTAATTAGAAAAAAAAATGGATTGACTTTCAATTAATCATGGCTTTTGCGGGGAAAATATTCCCTACAACTCTATACTGTTCAAAATTTAGAAAAATTATTTAATGATATTTAAATATGGTTATTTGTTTAGAAAATGTTTTGTTTTGAAAAATTGTTCCAACGATTTTAGCGGATGAAAAATTTACTTTGAAAGTTGTAAATAATGAGTTTGTAGAGAATTTTTAACCCGAAATAATAAGACCGCATTTATTCAAATTAAACCATTTTTCAAAAGTTGGTAAAAAGCGATCGTAAAAAGAATTTAATTGCAAACACATTTTTAAAATAAATTTTTTTCGTGAATTAAAAAATTTTTTTAAGTACATACTTCAATATCAGGATAAAAAATATTTTATTGGCATTATTGCTGATTCTCCGAACTATTTTTGCATTCTCATCCAAATGATAAGGTTTTAGTTTTATATGTAGACTAACCATCGCTGATTTCTTCAAATCTCCACGTTTCGAGATCCCCTGAATCCGAAAAAACATTCAGATACCGCATAAATTCTGAACGACTAATCCGATTAGGTTGCGCTTTGGCACACGTTTTTACGGACAAAAAGAAAGATCGAGCTCGTTACCTGCATTTTTTGGCCAAAGGTTCTAGGTTTACCCACAAAAAAATCCAAAATTCCATTTTACGCTCGAACTATGTAAGACACTATAAAAGGTGAATAAACAAAAATTGAGCTTTCTTTAATAATAAAAAGTAACATTGAAAATAAAAAATTTAATTTCTGGAAAAATGACACAAGATCCGACAAAAAATTTAGAAAACAAAATTTTGCTCGACCAAACGAAATCTATAAATTTCTTACAAATTTTTTTATTAAAATATATTGAAAATAAAAAATTAATTTTTGGGAAAAACGACACAAGATACATTAAAGTGTTATTCAACAAAATTATTTGCTCAAATTATATCAACAAACTTGCTAAAACCCACTTTACGCTAGGACTCGTATTTTTTGTGCAAATCGTAAAAAATAACTTTGACAATAAACAAATTAAGTTTATGGAAAAATAACACAAGATACAGTGAAATGTTTAATAACAAAATTGTGTTCTTTTTTATACGATGCGCTCTTTCTTTAATTACAAAAACAAGACAATAAAAATAACGTCTGTTTCAATATTAATGCATATTATGAATTGTAATAATATACATTTATTCAGATGGTGCATTTTTGGGGGGTGGCTGAGAATAAAAACTAATATAAAATAATGAAAAAATATTAAAGTAATCATGTGAGGTAAAATTTCGTCTTTATTTTGCAATATCTGAATGAGCAGCCCCAGATCGAGGTACGGAAATTAATATAATATAAATTTCATATAATAGAGTTGAACATATTGTAAAAAAGTTCGCATTTGGGACAAAATCGAGTGCGAAGCACGAGATGCGTGATTAGAATATGTTCGTCACAGCCGAAGGAGCTTCAAAAAAGGCGAATTCACAATCGCCAAATCTCAGATAATACCATATTTATATCCATATCCTTTCATGAAAAAGTGGAGTTATTGACTGTGCACTGGGGTGGTCCAAAAATGCAATGAAACTTTTTTTTCGAATTTTTATGCACATCATCCAAAAATTTGTTCGAATGTACATAAAAATAAATCAACTTTTTCCGTTTTTAAAGGAAATGATATTTAGAGGAGGCTTAAGTCCTATGAAGATTATTACGTATTGCCCATGAGAAAAAAATACGGTTTCGTACACTTTATTCAGAATCTTCCATATTAGCTGAATCGAGCTGAAGCTCAACATTTCGCTTCAAAATTAGCCATAGAATACGTATAAAAATTTTGCTTTCAAAATGTCATCCTCATAAGTCTCTTTTATAGGGTTCCAAAAAAACTCCAGAAATGAAAAAATGGCTTTTGCGAGCTTCTGGTGCTAATAAGGATTTTTTTGCAGTTTTTGAAATACAAGCTGTTCCTAATACATAAAATAATACCTCATACTGATAATTAGATGCGTATAAAAATTGTTTTAACAGTTCATTATTATTGTTATTAACATTATCCTTGCTCAATGGTAGAGAGTTGAGGTTTTTCTGAAATTTAAAACTATTTGTCTAGTTTTTACTTGGAGTGACTTAATAATTAATTTAGTTCAGCAAAAATAATTGTTCAAAAATTAGAAAAAATAGAAAATAAAAATATCCTCTTCACTTATTAAGTTAATAATTATTGCAAGTTAACAGAAATAGTTGTTTAAACAATTCATTGTCATTTAAAACTATCTTCTCTCACATTAGTGCTAGAATGTTGCAGGTTTTTCCAAATTGTTTAATTTTGCTTTGCTTTTTTAATTATGTACAAATAATCAATAAACATGACAGAGAATCATATTTTGAACAATCTCTTTCTTTTTTATGAGGGAGGGGGGGGACTGCTGATTTTGAAATATTTGCAATTGCACATTTTCCTGTTACACAAAGCGTGAAAGAAAAATGTGGAATAGTTGAATGTGTTGTTATTCAAAACAAAAGTTTTACAAGTCATGTACAGTCATAATCCTCCCACCTACTCCTAATTATTCCATTTTTTGTTTTTTTTCCTCTTGTGTAAGATAGATTATTTGTTTAAATTAATTTTTTTTCAAATATTGACAAAAGAGAACAAATGATTCACTTGAAAAATACGCTACTATTCGAAGAATGATTCTTGTTGACGTTCACTTATTATTTCTTCTTATTAACTAAAAAGTCTAAAGGACACTATACATTAAAGAGCAACAAATTTCTTCATTATTTTGAGAGAATATTTATTAGCAATGATTATAAATTCTTTGAACAATCATGTTTGTTAACATTTTGCTTCAACCACGTCTTAATATGATTTTTTAATGTATTTTGGCCCACCGAACACGAAAATCACACACACACATTTTTTTATGAAAGCGTTTTCGAGATATCAATGTTCGAAAATTTTTTTTTGAATTTCAGATTTTTTCCAACGTTTTTTAGTATATCTTGAGTTCTGATTGACTAATTGCCCTCTAGACGGGCACTCAAATTGAAGGCAACTGAATCCTGTACAACGTTCTATCCTAAGATTTTCAGATCGGCCCTGTAGTTCAGATGCTAGGGATTTCAATATGTTGGACAAGTTGTGTTTTTCAGCAAAAACGAGGGCGACAATATACATATCGTCCTGGGAAATCGGCCAATTAGAACACGCAATCCGAAATGAAGTCATATGAAATCAAATACAATATTTGGTAAGGATTCGTCTGATTTCCGAGTGAATGGCCCCTCGCGGCACTCTAATTGAAAATTGGACAAAAAGTAGAACAATTTTTTAAAAACCGCGTTGATAATAAAAAGTATTATTTTATACATATTCTATGGTTGACTGTCAAGTGAAATTTTGAGCTTCAACTCGATTCAGCTAATGTTGACGCTTCTAAATAAAATTTACAAAAACATCTTTCTTTCTTATGGGAAATACGTGTTAAACTTCATGGGGCTTGCGCCACCTCTGAATATCATTATATAAAAAAAATGAATTATTTTGTGTGGATTCGAACAAATTTCGGCACGATATGCATGAAAATTCAAGACAAAAAATTTTGGACCACCCCAATGTGCACTGTACGAGTGTGCAACTTTTGGAATTTCCAAGAGATGATTTCAAGAAAATTCCTACTAAGTTCAGAAAATGTGCAAGGTATTTTGGAAATTTTTCCGAAAATAACTTCAGAAAAATTTCGTCATTATCAAAACAAGTATTTCTTTGTAATGATCGACTTCTCTTTTATGAACTGAATAAACGTTTCTTCCAACAAATTTGTCCAGAACACAATGTTCCTATTCTATTAGGAAAACTATCAATAGTTGAGAAAAAGTTTCCTATTCCATGTCCAGTTATTTCCGAATTTGTATTGTTCAAATAAATTTGACAATTGGAAAATTTCGAAAATATTCTAGGTTAACCTTGGTTTTTAACTTATCGGAGAAACCTTACGCAATATAATTGTTCTCTATGAGAGATAATACTTTTCCGCAAAAATTATGTTTTTACCTGTAACAGTAAAACTACAAATTATTGAAAAAAATCTCCACTATATTTCGGGTTATTTATCACTTTATATTGGTAAAATTACTTAACGAGTATGAAATTCATAACAATTAATAATGGAAATATGACCTTCAAAAATGATAACCTTCCTAAATAATGGAAAAAATACAAATTTTACAGGAAAATAAGTTTTCTTATAAAAAATAGTGAATTTGACTTCCAAAATTGTTGGAAATATTTCCGATTTTTTTTCAGTGTATATCTATCGAGAATGTAACATTTTTTGACTATCATCAAACTAAAACCATTCTAGGTCATGAAAGTTATTTTTAGATGTTTTGAGGTATTTTTTGTTTTCCATTCTTTTTAAAAGCAGGTCACCTGAATTGAAGGCATGCCTAAACTCTTAAATTCTTATACTCTTTAATTCTCAAATGTGTCACTAGACTGTATAAAAGCTCGCCACGCTCATCACATTTTTACATTCGCTTCCAAATTCAAGAAAGATTTTAAGTAGTTTCGCAAATCATAAAGTTTACAAATTTGAATAAAGACACAAGTGATTATACTCTGAAATACGTAAAAAATGGCACCGTGGAAGTTGATCTTCGCTTTAATATTTATTATAGTCAAACCAGCATTGATTTTTGGATCGATTATTATCTACGACAAGGGTATTGGCGGAGAGAGTTGTGGCAGCGGAACGGCAACGGCTTCAAGAAAATCTGGCCCATTGTCAAATTATGCTACTTGGGCGGGACATGTGCCCACAGCTACCATATTTAATAATCATGTCATTAAACGTATTGTTGTTGAGGACAACAATCCCGGGATGAAGAGAGCAACTGTGAGACGACTTAAAGGTGGTTTAAAGGAGCACACGGTCAACTTAGAAGTCACAAGCGCATGGAGACAACCAGTCAATTGTGACATTACGCTATATTGTGGGTACATTGAATCTCCTTCAAGAAGCCCGAGACGTCGACAGACATCATCCAATAATTACGCGGACTTCGCTACAACTTATCATATGCCACAAAATGTGCATGGTGCTTATGAACAAAATTGGGTTCCCCGCATATAGACATTTCCTTTCGCTGATGGGTTCCATATTCAAATAATTCATCCTTGCTAAAATCGTGTGTTGAAAAAGTGTGTAAAAAACCTGTTATTTTGTGTGTCATGAGGTTAAATAATATGCCAGTATAGATAGGCTTTATTACTTGGAATCGTGTTCAATTAGTTTATAATGTATCTTGTTGAAGCTCTCATAAGAAAATGTCAATTGGCGGTTTATTTCAACTCTGATATGCATGTAAATCGGAAAATAGTTTGTATAAAAACTTGTCACACTCGCCAGATGTTTGTACTCGAGACAGAAAATAATTAAATATCAATTTCGTTGCGGGTACTTGTGTGTTGAAGTATAATATCATGAGATTGTATGACCATGAATCAATTGCATTTCTTTAATCAAAACAACATAATAAGGCCATTAGAACATTACATTTTAATAGTGTGTTGAAATTTCTGTGTTCATCAATATATATTACTATAAAACTGTTTGTCAATAATAAAAAAATTGCATCTTGACATAGTTTGCCATTCATTTATTTCTTTTACCTCATTATACAATAAGTTTACCTATTATAGATTTGAAATTTATTACTGTATATTACAGATCTGAAGCAGCTTTAAAAATGTTTAAGTCAATTTTTTAACAATAGCGGTTACTTGGTTAAAAGCGGTTTTACTGCTAAATGCAACAATTACTTTATTTAAATGCAAAATACTAAGCATATTATAGCAAGGATGGTTCTATTTGCGATTTCCAAGCCAAAAGAGAAAAACAAGCATGATTAATTGCATCTTAAAATATTTTTATATTGCTCAAATGACTTTTAGAAATTTGTGATATTAAAAAAATGGCTCAATAAGATCTTGAAGATCTGCCGCGCAGGTAAAATATGGACGTCAGATTCACATTCAGTACATAAATATGAAGTTAGAAAACTAAACTGTCTTACAGAAGAAATATCTTCTTTGAAAATCTAATGATTTTTCAATGACATTTTCAATTTCCGACAAAAAAACAAGCAAAATCCGAAATTGTACACGCGCTTAGATTTTATTGTTTTGAACAAAAATCATTGGATTTAAATGTAATGATCTTTTATTTGAAAATAAAACCTGAAGTATTTGAAAAACTGTAAATATTCGTTGAAATCTAATAATTTTTCATTAAAAATATAAATAATTTGCGACATAAAACACTGACATAACATATAATAGAAAATTACTTGAAATTGTAAGTATTCTTCAAAATCTAATGGTTTTTGTTTAAAATAATCGATTTTCTTTCAAAACAGTAATATATCCTGGAACTGTTCAACAACTGCAAAACTTGTTCGAACTATCATGATTTTTTTTTAAATGCCAGTTTTTGATGTAAATCACTATAATAGCCTAAAATGAATAAAAGTTTAAAATCATCTTTGAAATATAATCCTTCAAATTAAAAATACTAATTTCTGACAAGAAACACTAACATAATCAAAAATTGTTAAAAGATTTCAAATCCTGTTCCAATTAAAATAATTTTTCTTAGAAAATAGCAGTTTTTGGTTTAAAGCGTTAACATAATCTAAACTTCTCAAAATTTGTGAATCTTCTTTAAGATATTTTTTTTTATAAAAATACCAATTTTCGACGAAAACACATAATCCAAAATTAGTAAACAATTCTGGATCTTGTTTAAAATTGAATGATTTTTGTTTGAAAATACTAATTTTGTGTATAAAACGCCAACATAACATAAAATTGGTAAAAAATGTATGAACCCTCAAAATTCAATTATTTGTGTTCAAAATAACCGATTTTTGTGTGTAAAACGTTATCATAACCTAAGAGTATTCAAAAATTTCAAATCTTGTTCAAACTGTAATGATTTTTTTTTCAAATATCAATTTTTTGTGTAAACCCAACATAACCAAAAATGGTTAAAATGTGTAATCCTTATGATAATTTTTCTTTGAAAATGCTTTTTTCCCAAAAAAAAAATTAACACAGCGTAAAATTTAAAAAATGGTGTGTCTTCTTCAAAACTTTATGATTTTATATTAAAATTCTTAATATATATTCCTTTTTTATTATGCAAATTTTTTTAAAACCAGTTGACGATAGTTTATTATCGAACAGCGATAATAAATACAACATTTCACACTCTAGGGGTAACATCCCATTTTTTTATCTGGGTTAAAATTTTTTTTTTTTTAAATAATTTTTCTCTGGAAAAATGAGAAAATTAATTAAATACTTATAACAATGATTTTATTCTAAAGAAAATAAGATTGAATTCTGCACATCAGCATACACTTATACTACCTTAATGTAAAAATAG
Organism: Andricus grossulariae; assembly: GCA_011634705.1. Lineage (NCBI taxonomy): Eukaryota > Metazoa > Arthropoda > Insecta > Hymenoptera > Cynipidae > Andricus > Andricus grossulariae. Next base: position 29,185,171 of record JAABKJ010000755.1, on the reverse strand, counting down.
GTTTTTAACGAATAGTAAACAATAATAAGGGGTAGTTTTCCCCCGTGGAATGCATTTTTCTGATCAACCCCGAAACTTGTCAACTTTAGAATCTTATTTCCGTTGAGAAGAATTATAAGTATTCAATGAATTTTCTAAATCTTCCAGACAAAAAAAAACAGTTTTACCCTAATAAAAAAATGCGATGTGACCCCTGGAGGTTGTGTTTGTACTAAAATATATAAATTATTTTCAATTAGCACATGTAGATACACTTACTTTAGTTTTATGAACAAACAATTGTTCAAAGAAAAATGAAAAATACTAATAAGGGATAGTTTACCCTCTTGGAATGTACTTTTGTGAAAACCCTGAAAGAGGTCAAATTTATATTTTGATTTTCTTTATAGAATAAAATTATTTTTATGAATATTTGACTATTTTTACAATTTTTGCAGCGAAAGAATTGAAAAATCATTTTTACCCTTATGAAAAATAAGGGATGCAAACCCTGTGGGTCAAATTGCTTAACATAATATCGGCGTTTGATAATAAACAATCTCCAATTGGTTTAAAAAAAATTGCTCGTGTTAGAATCAGAGATATCATGAAAAAATTGTTTTGGGGGTAAACTTTGAGGGGGGCTTTGATCCAATAAACTTGTGTATGCGTATGTATATGAAAAAATTTCTTTTATTTTAAAACTGGAAATTTGTAAATTATCATAAAATTATGAAAAAGTCATTAGGCAATGACTGTTGCTACATATCGGTACACCCAGTAGGAGTAGTTTAGCCTCCAAAATTCCATAATCGCTATATTTGTGCTTGTAATTATTTTTACAATGCTTGCAGAGGAAAAATTTGAAAAAAATATGCCCGCTGCGCGGGCACATTCTCCTTGCGCGCTGCACGCGCCGCTCGCAAGTTTGAGCGCGCCTAGGGCACGCGACCGTTGGTTCTCGCGCTTCGCGCTCGATAATGTATTTATCTCGCGCTACGCGCTCGGTCTTTGGATTTTCCACACATTTGTGGACAGACTAAAAATTTATGTTTTTGGTTAAAAAATTCAACTATTTGGTTGAAAATTCATGTATTTTGTTGAAAATTGGTCTTTTTTGGTAAAAAAAAAATTTTCCTGAGGATTCAACTGTTTTTCTGAAAAATCTTTTTCTTTTGTTGAATTCAACTGGTTTTCATTTTAAATTAAAATATTTTTTGATTGATATATCGGGTATTACACGTTTCGTTGAGAATTCATCTTTTCGGTTTGAAAATTCAACTGCTTTGTAAAAAATTCGTTTTTTTCCCTTGCAAATTCAAAATTTGGTAGAAAATCAAACAATCTGGTTGTAATTGAATCTTTTGTATTAAAAAATCTTATTTTCGGGTGAAAAATTCAATTATTCTGTAGAAAATTCAACTATTTTATTACAAATTAAACTTTTTATTCGAATAATTAATTACTTGGTAGAAAATGAACCTTTTGTGGAAAATTCATGTATTTTGATAAAAATTCGTCTTTTTGAATATAAAATTAATTTTATTTTTTGACCCTTTATTTTTTTTGGCTTAAAAATTCGTCTTTTTTGAATCAATAAAAATGTATCTTTTTAGTTGAAAATTCAACTATTTTGTTAGAAAATTCAATTATTTGGTTGAAAATTAAATTATTTATTTGAAAAATTAATCACTTGGTAGAAAATGAACTTTTTCGTGGAAAATTCGTAGTATCTGGTGGAAAATTCAACTGTTTGTGAAAAATTCATGTACTTTGTTGAAATTTCGTCTTTTTGGGTAGAAAATTAATCTTATTTTTATAATCTTCTGAGCTGAAAAATCATCTTTTGGATTGAAATGTTTTATCGAAAATTCATTTTTTTTTAAGATTCATAATTTCAGTTGAAAATTCATCTCCCTGTTTGAAAATGTAGTTATTTTGTTGAAAATTATTTTTTTTTTAAATTAATTTTTTTTAACAAAAAATGTAACTATTCCATTTTTGGTTAAAAGATAACCTTTTTAGTTGAAAATTCGATTGGTTTGGTAGAAAAGTCAACTATTTGGTTAAAAAATAAATTATTTATTTGAAAAATTAAAAATTTGGTGAAAAATTAACTGTTTCGTTAAGAATTCATAGTGTCTGGTGGATAATTCAAGTGTTTTTTGAAAATTCGACTTTTTGGACAGGAAATTAATCTTCTTCTTTGAAAATTTATCTTTTTGATCTTGGATTCAATTATATTTTGTTCAAAATTCGTGTTTTTGGTTCAATTTGACTGGTAGAAAATTAGTTTTTTTTTTGTTTAAAACTAATTTTTAAACTGAAAATGTAACTATTCCACTTTTGGTTAAAACTTATATTTTTCAGTTAAAAATTCAACTATTTGGTTGAAAATTTATCTCTCTTGATCAAAAAATACATTCTTGTTGAAAATTTATATTTGTAGGTTTAAAGGGTCTAAAATTCAAATATTTTGTTGAGTCGTCTTTTTTGGTTGAATTTGAAAAAAGACGAATTTTCATCAAAATACATGAATTTTCCACAAAAGGTTCATTTTCTATCAAGTAATTAATTTTTCAAATAAAAACATTAACTTTCAACAAAATAGTTGAATTTTCTACAGAATAATTGGATTTTCCAACAAAAAATAAGATTTTTTAATACAAAAAATTCATTTTCAACCAGATAGTTTAATTTTCTACCAAATTGTTTAATTTTCTAGCCAAAATGACGAACAAAACTACATGATACGTCAATAAAAAAATATTTTGTTGTATAATAAAAAAGAATTGAATTCAATCAAAGAAAAAGATTTTTCAGAAAAATAGTTGAGTTCTCAGGAAAATTAATTTTCTACCAAAAAAGACCAATTTTCAACAAAATACATGAATTTTCAACCAGGTAGTTGAATTTTCAAATAAAAAAGATAAATTCTCATCGAAAAGTGTAATTGATTATATTTTAACCGAGCACGATTTTAATTTATTAAATCAAAAACAGTTGAATTCAATAAAAAAATACGAATTTTCAAAAAATATTTTCAAATTTTGAACTAAAAAGTTGAATTTTTAACTAAGAAGATTAAGTTTCTACAAAAAAAAAAAAAAATAATAAACACGAATTTTTAACAGAATACATAAATTTTCAACTAAAAAAAAATCCGTTACCTTCTCCGATGATAATACAGATTTCTATTAAAAATTGATATGTAACATCTTGCTAAATAAAGCCTGATTCAGAAAAAATAATTCTTCCTCTGATCTCTCTAGTAGCTCAGTGGTTAGAGCACCTGACCGGAAAACAGTTGACCTGGTGTTCGAATCCCAGCAGAGTGAAAGGAGAAGAACTTTTTTTCTGAATAAAATTTAATTAAAAAGTAGTTTCGTCAGGATGTGTATTAAATTTTTTTATTTTTTGAGCCAATAATTTTAACTTTTTATTTTATCTCACCTTGTCTTTTTGAAAAAAGCGCAAAAAATGTGCAATAGGGTCTTTAGGGCAAAGTAAATAAAAGGAAAGGGAAAAAACAATTGGAGGAGGAAACGCGCAATATTCTCGTAACCGCGGTAATGGATCGAAAATGGCAAACGTAATCGAATTATCTCATTCACGATAGCGCTATTAAGCCACTATTAGTCGACTTTCTAGGCGAGTTGCGTGCAGAGACGAACCAATCTGTAATCTATAATCATCTATGGGTTTTAGAAAAGTATAGAAAAAAAAATACTTTTGCGATCGTTAGACTTGTTTGTTAAGGTTGCTCTCGAGGTCGACTTTTAAAGTCTTTAGCAATAATTTATAGGGAATCAATTCCTAATCCTCCAATGATCCAAGATTTATTCTTCGGATGTGACATATACGTAATCTTTCTTGCTCAGAACACCCATCACGAAATTTTAATATTTTACTATTTGATAAATAAGCGTTTCAAAATGGAGACCTGGAAAAACCTGGAAATACTGGAATTTTCAGGGAATTTTTATATACGTGAAAAAACTGGAAATATCAAAGAATTTTTTCGAGAGCGTGCTTAATTTTTTTTAATTACGTTATAAAATTGAATAACAATGATTCTTCATTTATGAAAGTAGCTTTATATTACTGTATTCAAATATTTTATTTAAAATTATTTTTTTGTTGTTTGAAATTAATACTTTTAACAGAAAATTTAACAATTATATTTTTGTTAAAAATTGATCGTTTCTAGATGAAAATTTTAATATTTGGTACAAAATTAATTTATTCTGTTGAAAATTCGTCTTTTTGGTGAGAATTAATTTCTTCAACTGAAAATTTAACTGTTTCATTTTTGGTTAAATATGGATCTTTTCTAGTTCAAAATCCAACGATTTGGATAAAAATTGGTCTTTTTTTACTGAAAATTCAACTATTTTGTTTAAAATTCACGTATTTTGTTAAAAAATCGATTTTTTTGTAGAAAATTCGTCTTTTTTGGTTAAACCCGTATTTTTTAACTTAAAACTTAATTATTTAAGTTTGGGTTTACAATTTATCTTTTTCAGTCAAAATTAATTCTTCTTTGGTTGAAAATTTAACTATTTCAGTTGAAGATTCATTGTTTTAATTGAAAACTTATCTTTTTGGTTTAAAATTCAACTATTCCAGTTGAAGATTCATCATTTTACTTGAAAATTCATCAGTTAGGTTGAAAAATAATTCTTCAAACTAAAAATGTAACTATTCCATTTTCTGTTGAAAATTGTTTTTTTTTTCAGTTCAAAATTCAACTATTTGGTTGAAAATTTGATTTATTCAATTGAAAATTCAACTATTTCATTAAAAATTCATGTATTTTGTTGAAAAATTGTATCTTTTGGTATAAATTTAATTTTATTGTTAAAAATTCATATTTTTGATTGAAAATTCAATTATGCTAGTTAAAGATTCAGCATTTTAGTTGAAAATTTATCTTTTTGGTTAAAAATTACAATATTGCAGTTGAAGATTCATCATCTTAGTTGAAAATACAACACTTAATTGGTTTGAAAATTTAACTATTCCAGTAGAAAATTGAACTATTATGCTGAAAATCCGTTTTTTGGTTATGGTTAAAAATTCATATTTTTGTTAGGTATAAAATTCAACTATTCCAGTTGAAGATTCATCATTTTAGTTGAAAATTCATCAGTTAGGTTGAAAATTAATTCTTCAAACTAATAATGTAACTATTCTATTTTCTGTTTAAAATTTTTTCTTTCAGTTAAAAATTCAACTATTTGGTTGAAAATTTGTTTTCTTCCATTGAAAATTCAACTATTTCATTGAAAATTCATGTATTTTGTTGAAAAATTGTATTTTTTTGTAGAAAATTGATCTTATTGTTTGAAAATTAATCTTATTGTTAAAAATTCATCCTTTTGTTTGAAAATTCAATTATGCTAGTTGAAGATTCACTATTTTAGTTGAAAATTCATCTTTTTGGTTAAAAATTAAAATATTCCAGTTGAAGATTCATCTTAGTTGAAAATACAACACATAATTAGTTTGAAAATGTAAGTATTTTTTTTAAATTAGTTGTTTTTTTGTTGTTGTTGAAAATTAGTTGTTTTTTCTAACTGAAGTAACTGGTCCAATTGAATATTCCATAATTACAGTCGAAAATTCATCCCTTTGCTTGGACATTAATTTTTTTTACTAAAAATTTAACTTTTCAATTTTTGATTGATAAATCATCTTTTTTCAATAAAAAATAATATTTTTTGATTGAAAATTTGTCTTTTTTTGTAAAAATTAAACTTCTTGGTTGAAAATTCATCTTTTTGGCAGAAAATTTAATTATTCTAGTTAAAGATTTATCATTTTAGTTGAAAATTCATCGTTTTTGATTAAAAGTCAACTATTCCAGTTGAAGATGGATCATTTCAGTTGAAATTTCAACACTTTATTTTACAATGTAACTATTTTTTTTTAATTAGTTCTTTCTTTGGTGGAAAATTCTTTTTTTTAACTAAAAATGTAAATATTACCATTGAATATTGCATCATTTTAGTTGAAAATCCATCTTTTTCGTTGATCGTAAATTTGTTTGACTAAAAATGTAGGCTGCCTCTAGTCGTCCCGAAAAATTTGGGTAGTTGGAAAAAGGGATGGACTAATCGTCTTTTTTGTTAGAAATTAATCTTCTTGGATGAAAATTCATCTTTTCGGTTGAAAATTCAATTATTCTAGTTGAAGATTCATCACTTCAGTTAAAAATTCAACACTTTGTTTGAAAATATAAGTATTTTTTTTACATATTAAAAAAATTTTAACTAAAAATGTAACTATTCCAATTAAATATTTCATCATTTTAGATAAAAATGCATCTCTTCGATGTTTTTAAATTAAAATTTTACTATTTAATTTTTGGTTGAAAATTTATATTTTGTAGTTGAAAATTAATCTTCTTGGTTGAAAATTAATCTTTTTGGTTAAAAATTCAATTATTCTAGTTAAAGATTCATCATTTTAGTTGAAGATTTATCTTTTTGGATAAAAATTCAACTATTCCAGGTGAAGATTCATCATTCCAGTTAAAAATTCAACAGCTTGTTCGAAAATGTAACTATTTTTTTTTAATCAGTTTTTTTTGTTGCAAATTATTTTTTTCTACTGAAAATGTAACTATTCCAATTGAATATCCCATCATTTTAGTTAAAAATTAATCTCTTTGGTTGAAAATTAATTTTTTTAACTGCAAATTCAACTATAATATTTTTGGTTGACAATTTATCTTTCTTAGTTGAAAATTCATGTATTTTGTTGAAAAATTAGTTTTTTCGATAGAAAATAATCTTTTTGATTGAAAATTCATCGTTCTGATTTAAAATAATTTTAAATCAATGAAGACGAATTATTGAACTTATTCCAGTTAAAGATTCATAATTTTAGTTGAAAATTCATCAGTTCGGTTAAAAATTAATATTTTTAACTGAAAATTTAACTATTGCGTTTATGATTAAAAATGAATTTTTTTAAGTTGAAAATTCAACTATTTGGTAGAAAAGTTGTCTCTTTTTAGTTGATAATTCGTCTTTTTGGTAGAGAATTAATCTTCTTGGTTGTAAATTTATCTTTTTGGTTGAAAATTTAAGTACTCTAGTTAAATATTCGTCATTTTAGTTAAAAGTGCATAGTTTTGGTTGAAAATAAAACTACTTGGTTGAAAGTTTAACACTTTTGTAAAACACTTTTTTTTTTAACACTTTTGGTTAAAAATTGATCTATTCCAGTTAAAGATTCATAATTTTAATTGAAAATTCACGATTTTGGTTCAATTATTTTTTTGTGTAAAGTTAATTTCTCAACTCAAAATTTAACTATTGCATTATTGATTGAAAAATGATCTTTTTTAGTGGAAAATGCAACTATTATATTGAAAACGCATCTTTTTTGTTGAAAATTCAACTATTTGTTTAAAAATTCATGTATTTTGTAGAAAAATCGTTCTTTTAGCAGAAAATTAAGCTTTTTGTTTGAAAATTCAAGTTTTTGGTTACAAATTCTTCCATCACTGAATTTTAAGTTTAAAAAGATGAAATAAAAAGTTGTTAATTGAATTATTATTCAAATTCATGGACTTTAGAGACAAATTCAAGAAATAATTATTTATGTTTTTAGTATTATTTAATTAGTCGATGGTGCTAATATATTTAGAAACATCTTGTAATATAATTTGTCAAAGCTTTCTATATTAAACATATTAATTGAATCCCTATGAACTGAAAAAAAATTATTTATAATAAACTTGAGAAACTGTATACATATTCCGAGTCGATTGTTTAAAAAAATGCGAATACCTAGAAAAAACCTGGAATTGTCAGGGATTTTTCTCCAGGACTTGAATAAGCACCCTAAAGGAATGATCCACTCTCTTCTAAATTATATGTCTTTTTAATTTAAGCGATTTTCTTCATACATAAATAATCATCTTACATTTTAATAAATTATATTTGCTAAGTCTTTTTATGTCTTATGTTGGGAAATAGGCAAAAATGCATTCTTGTTGACAAAATAATTATAGTTTATGAAAAATAAACTATTTAACTTACATTTGAATCACAGATGTTAATTCATTCATATTATGCAAATCACTGACTCGGCTAATTGCTAATTAGTGACAAGTAATTATATTTCATATATGCAATAAAGACTATTTACATTAATCTTTACAGCCACCCGAGAATTCCTTTTCAATGCTATTTTATCGCGAATGCTGAATTTTCTGAATAAGAAACTAATTTTCGTAGCTTTTTTTACTTGTCATGTGCAACATGTATGTTTTATTTTTAACTTTTACTCTGCTTTCATATGGACATTTAAAAATTGTTTTGTCTACTTTTTTCTAAAGATAGAATTTTTGTGTGGAAAGCTTTTTTGACAATGTTTGACTTTTCCCGAAGTACTTCACTTTTTTCTGTTGCGTAAATTTTTAAATATTAGTCATAAAAAATAATATTTGCAAAAAAAAACATTGGCACCTTTCTTCGACGATTTTTACATTTTTTCTCCCTATTTTGAAAGATGTGATAAAATCGAAAAAAATTCCTTTTCTTTCTGAGAAAAGGGAATTTTCTCCTTCCTAATCTGGTGAATGCAGATGATGCATCCTGGAAGAGGAGACCAATGAGCTGAAAGTGTTGAGAGGGGCTAAGTGCGATTTTCCGACTATATAAAGGCAGAAAACGTGGTGCATCCTCGGTATCACGTACTTGCCTTCGTCTAAGCAAGTTTTCATTTTTTTATTTTTAAATTAATTGCAGTTTTCCAACTTTTATCATCACATCGTCATCATGAAGACGGTGGGTCCAAAATCGGTTACGAATAAAACGCGTTATCCGGGCTTTGAAATTTTTTACGCGACAGTGAAAGTGGAGAATATTTGTGATTCATTTCTAGATTTCGATTTAGTTCGAGATTTTCATTGCATCTACCCTAAAACAGGAAGAAAAAGTGAAACTGTGAAAAAAAATTAAATATAAAATTGTATGTAAAATGTATTTAAGGTAGTTGGGCGGAAAAGCTGGTTTTCCTGAAAATGTATTTAATTATTCTTTCAAGAATTAGAATATTATCATTGATAGTATTTTCATAGAGAGAAAAGATGATTTTTCCTAAATAAAAACTGGACAAAAAAAACATTATTTATTGAAATACATTTATTTTTGGCCGAACTTTTTTTCATATCGCCTTTTACTACATTTTAAAAAATGATGTATAAATAAACTAATGCCAAATATTTTTTTAATCTTTTTTTTCTTTTCGTTTAATTATTTATTGATGATTTTATGCATTTGAGAATTTATTTAAAAATTTTGATGGGATAAGGTTGTAGAAAATTCTTTTTTCGAGAAAAAAGAACAGAAAAGTCAGAGAAAAACAACAGTTTTGCAATAAATAATTATTGAATATTTCGGATTCGTTTGTGAAATATAATCTTTTCTTTCTTCAATACCATCAATAATATTTCAATTTTTTATAATTATATACATTTTCTGAGAAACCTGCTCTCCTGCAGCACAACTTCCTTAATATATTGGTTATAAAAATATAAATATAATTAAATTATTGAAATTAATTAAGTCATTTTTGAATGAAATATAATAAAAATCATTTTTATAATTTTTAATTAATCATCAAGAATTTTTTTATTTGAAGAGATAGTGATTTATTAATTTTGAATCAGTGTAAATGTGAATTTAATTATGCATTAAAAACTTTTAATCATGTTTAGATTGATTTAGATGCAAATAACATGTTTATTATTTAAGTACTATTGTGGCTGAAGTCGAAAAAATATTTAAAAGCAAAAAAATTTACACCAGTTTTTTGGAGAAGAACAAATAAGAAAGAATAATTGATATCAAAGAAAATTTCTAATTAACTTAAAAAAAAAACACTTTTTTATATATTCTTTTTTATTGTACTCATTTTAAGCAAAAACTGCCATTATATTTTTTACTGCAATCTTTAAATTTTTATGACAAATTTAATTCAATCAAAAAAATCAATCATTTTCTTATTACCAAAAATAAGAAGAGTTGAGTTTTCGAAAACTTTCTTAGTCTGCGATTCTTTATGATTATGAATTAATTTGAAATATAATCGTAGTAAAAGATTTATTTCTTCGATTTGAAACTTACGAGAATATATTTTTTATAAATGTTTGGGACTTCATTTTAATATATAAAAAGATCTGATTGGTCTAGTTGCAAAAAAATAATTATGATATTTAAATTATCTGAAAAACAAATCTGTTTCTCCATCGTACAGTAAGAAAGTGTTTTACAACTCTAAAATTCTTATTTAAATAATTGGAAAAAAATGTATAAATATCTAATCTCATTGTAATAAAAAATATTTTTTCCAAATTGGCATTTTATCTTCGGATAAAAGAAAAAATGTATAAAATAAACTTAAATTTTAAACTTCGCGCTAAAATAACAACGGTTGTGTTTCGATTCATAATATTATAATTTTTCATAATTTTATAGGCGAAAGGTGGCGTGTTCGATTCTCGCTGCATACACTTTTTTTAATCTTATTTTTTTCTTTATTAAAATTTTTGTAAATATAATTTTCTTCAGTAATATTTTAAAATTATGCTAATAATAATTTTTATGATGCATTTTTTAATCTCCTATTTTATCAGATAAGCAATGAGTTTTTACAAGAACAAGATTTTTTTTAAATGTCTATTGGGAAACACATCTGATTTTTTTCAACCAAAAAAATGTTTGCTTCGAAAGGTACGATATATGTATACCGTCTAGACCTGGAGGATAATTTTTTTGTTTTTCAATCAAGAATTTTTCAATCACACTTCTAATTTCAAATACAATTGGTAAACATTATGCAAAAAATAACTAACATTTTTAGAAAATAAATTTGGCATAAAAAATTATTATTTGCATAATCTTCGAAGATTATTGAAGAAAATTTAATTTATAAGTATTTTAATAAATAAAATTTTCTGAAAAAAGTGCATTCAGCGAGAATCGAACACGCAACCTTTCGCCTATGAAGCCGTATCGTTGCAGCCTGAGCTGCCGACCGATTTAAAGTATTCCGAAGTCGATTTTTTTTTTTTTTTTTTCTTTGAAAACTGCGAAAAATTGCATATTACTGCTTTGGCAAAATAATACTCAGCTTTCATTCCAAAAATTATGAAATAAAACTAAAATTGACAATTGCCGGTCTCCCTTTTCAAGCATCTCTTTTATGACTATATATGGTAATTTAAAATAGTAAAATAAACAGCTCTCTTAGTTAAAAAAAAAGATCCAAAACTTGATAAAAAAATACTAAAATTGTAGGTTATGTCTAAGTGCTTCTCTATTTCTGGCGCGAAATTTGAATTTCATAAGAGTCGTTTGTCGTTTTTAACAGATTTTGACCCTATATGTTGATCTAAAATAGAAAAAAGTGTGAACTGATCTTGAAAATTGTTATAAAAACACCTTTTTATTCTTTTTGAATTTCAGATTATCCTATTCGCGCTGTTTGTCGTTGCAGTTTTCGCTGCTCCCCAACAAAATCCTAACGATATTACAATTGTCAGCCAAGAAGAAAATAACAACATCGGAGTTGATGGTTACCATTATTCATATGTACAAAGTGATGGACAACAAAAAGAGGAAACTGGTGAACTTCAAAACCAAGGAACTGATGAGGAAACGATAGTCGTCAAAGGTTCTTTCAGTTTCGTCGGTGCCGACGGAAAAACCTACAAAGTTGAATACACGGCCGATGCTGATGGCTTCCATCCAACAGTTTCCGTTGCTTGAGCTGCGAAATATTTTCCTCCAGTTTCTAACTATTCCAGAATTCAAATCTTAATTCAGAATAAAATCGTCAAATAAATTCTGCAATCAAGTTTTGAATTCCGGAATTGCTGAATCAAAGAGACACGCGGTTTTGAGAATCAAAACGATCTCCGCAAAGTCTGATCCAGTCTTCTGGATATTTAAAAATATTATTTATGTATTATATTTGTAGATTTATTCTAAAAATATTCTTCGGGGGAAGATTTCAGTATTTATGTTTGAAAGCCTCTGAAAGGGCACTTTTTTGTAGCTTCCAAATTTCGGGGCGATTCAAAACAGAATTTTAAATTATAAAAACATTTGACAATTATTTTCCATGTACCGAAGAAAATAAACTCCTTAACTCTAGAACGCTGCTGTTTCATTCCGCAGCCCTCTTGCTGTGCCAAATGTTGGCGCTTATGCCCTTTTGTACGACGAACGAAACCTTAAAAACAAAACTTCAATCATTAAGACATTTGTTCAAGTTAAATCTAAATTTATCTCAAGATACCAACACCAGTTTTGAAAGTTACCTATGCCAGTGCCTAAAGTACCTCATCTCGAAAATACGCATGCGCAGCTTTTTCACCAGTGCCTAAAGTAAGCCATCTTCGAACTGCGCATGCGCGAAAATTGTTTCGCACACATTCTGCTCAAGTAAGGTCCTTTAGGCACCATTTAGAATCATGAAAAGGTCTACTTTTGAGGTAGGTGTTGTAAAAAAGATTTTTGTTCATTGTTAAGAAAAATATAAACAATAAACAAAAGCAAGATTTGTAAAAAATCGATTGAAAAAAAGTTCAAAATATTGATGTAGGTCGATGTTGGTTAAAAATTTTGGAAAGAGTACATTGAAAATGTTTTTTTTTATACAAACCTGCTTCTTATTCTCAAATCATATATATCTCAGAAAAACATCAATTTTATTCAATATAATAATTAAGTTACTCAGGTAACGGGGCACATGAGGTACACAATAACGACCTATGATGTTTGCAAGGCGCATTCCTACACTTAGGGCACGACCTCATGTTCGATTGCGGATGAATCGCTGCTTTCTCTCTCCTTCGGCTGAGCTTCAGAAAGGGCATTCTCCGCTCTGAGACCGTAAACGTGGCATCCCTAAACGACAAATCATATACAAAAAACTTCCACTTATTTGGACGGTCTTGAAACGTACACGAACGATTATTTAAACGCTGGAGGGGCTCCACTTATACCGCGAGTCGTCAGGTTATTTTTGTCAAGCGACGTTCATTGGCTGCCCCGGCCTTGTATCGATGCGCCCCTTGTAAGCAACTTTTTCAACCGAGCATTTACCGGAAGGCGCGGTTCCATTTAAAATCAATAAATACTATAAATCATAATACAGATAAATACACCCGACTCTCAGTTTAGCAACTCGCGGTTCAGTAATTCCTAGAACTGCTAGCCCACGCAATTTTTTCAGCTCAAGGTGCAGTTGAAAATCATGCATTCCAGTGTTTTTCAAGTCTTTTTGTTGACGAACGACGTGACAAATATAACATTTCCTTGGAATAGTACAATTTTCAAACTAAAAATCAATATAATAGAATGAAAAAACGACTTAGATATTTCGCGGAATAGTGAGTTTTTTAGCATGACGTCGCGGCGATGCTAGTATAGGCGGAAATGTTAACCGTCATGAAGGTTAGCACCTGGGACTGCAACTGCAGACAACTTTTTGGAGACAATATTCTGAACGTAAAAGTATGTTATAATGGTTTGAATAGCAATATTTTTCAAGTGTAGAATGCTTTTGCGCAATTCTGTTTCATCCGTTTATCGGTGGAAGACACAAGAATGGAACATGACTGAGAAAATACATTCTACACTTGAGAAATATTACTATTCGTACATTATGACTTACTTTCACGTTTAAAATATTTTCTCGAAAAACTTGTCTGCATTCCCATGACGTCATGCTAAAGTACTCCATTCAAACCAACGAGGGCTTCCCGCCCTTCAGGCCTCTTTGTTTAATTGGACAGCCACTGACGCGGGCGTGACCGTACAACCCGTACAGGGAGGGTGTAAATGGACGTTTTATTAGAGTAACTGATAAAATTGATTTAATTTTTCACTTATTTCGGTTTCAAAATAGGTAAATATTTGAGGAAAGCAAATTAGTGGCGTATATTAGCAGTGTGGTTAAAACCTATTGTACTATGCCTTTTTATTTTAAAACCCCGGTGAAACAGAGGCTATACATGGGTCACCCTCGCAGCTAAAGTATCATTAAAGTCCTTTAGCATGAGTACATATACCGTCAGACGACTCCACTCCACTAGGTATGGGCCTGTGAAAAAAATTGCTTTTATTAAGGTGGGATTAGAATCAATGTATGAATTTAATCACAAATAGTGATAACCCACGGCTGCATCCAGCTTTATTAAAAGTAGTCGCATTTGCCTGGAAGTTTTGCCAGTGGAGAGGAAAACTGCAGAAAACCATCTCTCGAGTTCAGCCGGTTTTTCGACGGTCGAGTTTGAAGGCAGACATTCGACCCTACCCATCGAATGCACACAATCATCCTCGGCGTATAACCTCCCCTCGACATTAGTTAAAACACAGCGAATAAACAACCCGGTCATAGGTCGCAGACGGTCACCCACCCGAGTGCTCTCCGCGCTCGAAATGGCTTGACATCTGGACTCTTCCCGAGTCAAGATTCACTTCGCAGCTGATGCCAGGAATTTGTTCGAATCCACAACAAAAAAATCTTTTTTTTTTTTTTTTTTAAATTATACTTCGAGGTGGCGCAAGCCCCATGAAGTTTAATACGTATTTCCCATAAGAAAAAAAGAGGTTTTTGTACATTTCATTCAGAATTGTCAATATTAGATGAATCGAGTTGAAACTTAACATTACTCTACACAAGTAACCATAGAATACAAATAAAACATTACTTTTTAAATATTACCCCCATAAGTCTGTTTTATAGAGTCCCAAAAAAACCTCGATAAGTGAAAAAATGGTTTTTGCGGGTTTTTTACGCTAATTATGATTTTTTGCGTTTTTTAAAATGAAAATTGTGTCTAATACATAAAATACTACTTGATACTGGTAATTACAGGTATAATAAATTGTTTAAACAATTTATTATCGTTTTAAGCAATTTTCTCTTAAAATATAGATTGAAAGTCGCGGTTTTTTCAAAAAATTTCTACTTTTTGTCCACTTTTCAATGTAGAGTGTATTTTAATTAATTTTAACAGAAATAATTGTTTAAACAATTTATTACCATGTTAAAAATATTATCTTTGAACAATGCTAAAAATTGCGGTTTTTTCTGAAATTTTCAAATTTTGTGCACTTTTCACTTAGAATAAATTGATATTTGTTTTAATTTAGCAAGAATAATTGTTTAAACCAATCATTTTTGTTTATAACTATCTTCTTCTATATTAATAATAGATAGTTGCAGTTTTTTTCTGAAACTTTTAACTTTGTGTCCACTTGTGAATTAGAGTGAAGTAATCATTAATTCAAATTAGGAAAAATAATTATGTAAACAATTTATTATTATTTTTAATAATATTCTCTTTGATTAATGATAGAAAATTGCAGTTTTTTCTGAAATTTTTCAACTATTTGTCTATTTTTCACTTGGAGTGACTTAATGATTAATTTAATTTTGCAAAAATAATTGTTTAAATAAATTATTATTGTCAATAACTATCTTCTCTCAGATACGTGCTGGAAACTTGTGGGTTTTTCTGAAATATTTAACTTTGCCTTGCCTTTTTAATTATGAACAAATAATAAATAAACATTAGAGAGAAACATACTTTAAACAATCTCTTCCTTTTTCGTGAATGTATTTTGCTGCAGGGACGGCTGATATCAAAATATGTGCAATTCCAAATTTTTCTTTTATGCTTTGCAATGAACTTATTGTTGTAATTCAAAACAAAACTTTTACAACTCATTTACAGACCTAGTCCCCTTATCTACTCGTAATTATTCCATTATTTGTTTTTTTTTCTCTTGCGTAAGATAGTTTTTTTGTTTAAAATAATTTTTTATAAACATTGGGGAAAGAGAAAAAATAATTCATAAAAAAAAATAATACTATTTTAAAAATGATTTTTGTTGAGTTTCACTTATTATTTCTTCATAACTGAAAAGTCAAAGTAAAAATAAAGATTTCAGAAAAAAGCAACTTTCTAGCATTACTCTAAGAATATAAACAATAATCAATTGTTTAAAGAAGCATATTTATTAAGTTGCATTAATTATTACCTCACTAAGTGAAAAGTGGGCAAAGCTTAAGAGTTCAGAAAAAACCGCAACTTTTTAGCACTTATCTAAGAGAAAATAGTTATAAACAAAAATAAATTGTTAAAAATACTTTGTTAACTTGCATTATTTATTACTTTACTAAGTAAAAGGTGGGTAAAAAGTTAAAAATTTCAGAAGAAACCTCAACTATCTATAATTAATATAGAAGAAGATAGTTATAAACAATAATAATTGGTTTAAATAATTATTTTTGCTGAAGTAAATTAATTATTAACTCCCTCCAAGTGAAATGTAGACTAATATTTGAAAATTTCAGAAAAAACGTAATTCTTTAGCATTATTCAAATTGAATATTATTAACAATGATAATAAATTGTTTGACAAATTAATTTTGTCAAAAATAATTAATCATTGAACTCACTCTTATTGAAAATTGGACAAAAAATGGAAAATTTTTGAAAAAACTGCCATTTTCTAGCATTATTCTAAGAGAATATTATTAACAATAATAATAAATTGTTTGAAAATTTATTTTTGTTCACATTAATTAAGTACAATTCATTTTACATCTAATTATCAGTATAAAATAGTATTTTATGTATTAGATACAATTTGCATTTAAAAAAAATGCAAGACATAATTATCATCAAAAACTCGCAAAACCCATTTTTAAACTTATGGGGTTTTTTGGAACCTTATAAAACCGACTTATGGGGGTGAGATTCAAAAAGTAATATTTCATTCTTATTCTATGGCTATTGGTGAAGAGAAATGTTGAGTTTCAACTCGATTCAACTAATATTGACAATTCTGAATGAAATGTACAAAGACCTCTTTTTTTCTTATGGACCACCCTAATACTCACACATAATTTTTCTTTTCGGTTAAAAATGATTTTAAAACATTCATTTCCAACTTAAAAACACGTCTAGAAAATAAACCTCCCAATTTCCTTTTCTACTTTTATTAAAAGATTCTACAATCTTCATCTAAGCTCTCTCATTTAATTAAAAGAAAAATAAAACGAGTTTCCAAACTTAAAATTGCCTGGCATGATAACATTCCTCATTTTTTAACTTCTAAGTGATACATAAAATTTTTGTATATAATATATATATATTAGTACAAAATATACGTAAAGTATAAAAATTCCTTCTATATACAGTAAATCTACAGCGAATAGTTAGTCAATCAAATAATCTTCGCATTCATTAATCATGTCTTAATGTCTAGAATATGAACTATTCCCTCCCTTCTCTCATTGCTTTTCGAATCTGTAACTATTTTCCAGGCTCTGATAATTCACCAAAAATCTCACATTTTAGCAAAGAATGAAATCACTGTATCACTTTTTGTAAAATCTCGGAAGTCGATTTTTTTCTTATCAAGAACCTCGAAGCTAATTACTGAATGACAATTAACAAACGTTAATTTCAATCATGAATAAAAAGTACGGATTCCATTTCGGCGAAGCAGAGATTTTTAAAATCTCCGACCCCAGTTCACCATCGAAATGTTAAATAATTTCGGCAGTTATTCTCCATTACGGACAAGATGTTTGGAGCGAATGACTATGAGAAAGAGGGTTCGGATTTCGTTCTAAGGTCTTTTTTTCTAGGGTACATAGAAAACTAAATTCGAGGAAGTTAATGATAAGAGGTAAGATTAATAACTAAGACAGGTTATAAAATCGATAAGTACGGTCGAATTTCTAGAGGAAAAGATTAAAAAGATTCAAGAAACTTAAGAGAGAGTTGAAGTTCCAGCCCAGGCGCGAATCAGATGTATGGTTTTGTTTAATTTATCACACCACTCGAGTCTATCTTCCTTCGTGTCAGCAGATAAAAGGTGCCTGAAAATAAAAAATATTTCAATTCTTTAATATTTGCTATGTCCTGAATGAGCGCCTCTAACGGAAAATTAATCCCAAATCGATTCTGCAATATTATTTTGTTTATTTATTATATTTTTACTCTTAGTATGAGAAACGTGACGTTAGAAAATGACTGTTCAAAATACATAATCTTAAGTCAATACTTTTCAAGTATTAAATTTATGCGTAGTTCGAATTTAAAAGTTTATAGTCTGAAGCCAAATCGTGCAATGGAAAATTAAGTTTATTTTTTAAGCAAAATTACAAGTTTTCTAACCTAATACTTTAAAATTATTAAAAATGAACTTCAATCTTCATTTAAAATTTTATTCTTTAGTCTATAAATTATCAAAATTCCTAATTATTTATCACAGGCTTCAGTCTTTTTCTTAATCCTCACTTTTTCTCGTTTTTACACTTGAATGGCGACTCAATTAATAGAACCTAATCAGAAAATCCAACTATTTTTAGTTGAAAGATAATTCTTTTCGGTTGAAAAGTCTACTATTAAATTTTTGGTTAAGAATGCATATTTTTTGGTTGAAAATTGTATTTGTAATAATTTTATTCAACAAAATTGTTGAATACTCAAAAATGTTGTTAAAAAATCATACTTCTAGGTAAAAAATTTAACTGTTTTGTTGAAAATTCGTCTTTCTGGCTGAAAAATTCAACAATTTGATTGAATTTTTTTTTTCTTTCTTGACTAACAAATTTTGTTGTTGAAAATTCAACTATTTTGTTAAACATTCATCTTTCTAGTTGGAAAATTCATCTCTTTCTGTAGAGATTTCACCCTTTTTGCTTAAAAATGCATCTGTCTGATTATAAGTTAATCTGTTTCGGTTGAAAATTAACTTTTTTGTTGAAAATTCAACTGTTTTGTAGAAAATTCTTATTTTTGGCTCGAAAATTTAACAATTTGGTAGGAAATTTAACTATTGGCTTGAAAATTTATGTATTTTGTTGAAAATGTGTCTTTTCGGTAAAAAAATCAATTTGTTTGGTTAAAAATGCAACTTTTTGGATGAAAATTAACTTGCTTGTGCAAAGGTATCAACTATTTTGTTATAATTTCATCTTCTTTGGTTGAATTCAACTGTTATTTATTTAAAATTAAAATGTTTTTCGTTCAATTATCAACTATTACATTTTTCGTTGAAAGTTCACCTTTTTTGGTTGAAAACTCTACTATTTGGTTGAAAATTGAACTATTTGATTGAAAATTGATGCATTTTGTTGAAAATTCGTCTTTTAGTAGAAAATAAATTTTCTTTGGCTAAAAATGCAACTGTTTGGGTGAAAAAAATCTGTTTTAGTTGAAGATTCAATCATTTTGTTAAAAAATCGTTTTTGTTGGTTAAATCCAACTGCTTTTCATTTTAAATTAATTAATTTAAATTTATGTTCAAAATTCAACTCCTTGGTTGAAATTTGAACTACTATCTTAAAAGTTAATTTTTTTGGTTCAAGATTAACAATATTAGTTGAAAATTCGTTTCTTTTCTTGCTTGAAAATTAATTTTCTTAACTAAAAATTTAACTATTTTGTTGAAAATGAATTTTTTTGTTGAAAATTTATATTTTTGGGTTGAAAAGTCAACTGTTTTGTAGAAAATTCGTATTTTAGACTGGAAGATTCAACAATTTGGTAAAAAATTTAACTATTTTCTACAAAATTGAACAGTTTTTAGAATTTTTTTATTGAAAATTAATGCTCTGAAATGAAAAGTGAACTACACCATTTTTGGTTAAAAATTGATCTTTTTACTTTCAAATTCTACAATTTAGTTGAAAAATGTTTGAAACTAAAAATGATAAACTAAAAATTGATTAAATAAAATTTGAACTAACGTCATATCCATTGTTTAAAATACTTGGTTAAAAATTGATGTATTTTTGTTGAAAATACGTCTTTTTTGGTAGAAAATTAATTTTCTTGTTTAAAAATTCAATTATTTGGTTAAAAATGTATGTATTTCGTTGAAAAATTTACTTTTTGGGTAGAACCTTATTCTTCTGTGTTAAAAAATAATCTTTTTTGTTGAAAATGTAACTATTTGGTTAAAAATTCAACTGCTTTGTAGAAAGCTCATATTTTTTGTTTAAAAATTCAACTATTACATATTTAGTTAAAAATTCATATTTTTATGTTCAAAATTCAACTCCTTGGTTGATGATTCATAATTTGAGTTAAAATTCTTTTTTCAACTTTTTTTTTCAACTGAAAATTTAACTATTTGGTTAAAAAGTATTTTTTTTTAATACTTGAATTTTTTAAAAATGAGGTTAATTTTCAAACAAAAGGATTAATTTTCTATAAAAAAATATAATTTTTCAACAAAATACATGAAATTTTAACGAAATAGTTGAACTTTCTATTAAAGAAGACAAATTTTCAACCAAATAGTTGAAGTTTGAAATAAAAAAATCAACATTCAACAGGAAATGGAATAGTTACATTTTTGGATAAAAATTCATTTTCAACCTAACTGATGAATTTTCAATTAAAATTATGAATCTTCAGCTGAAATACTCGTAGTTGAATTTCCAACATCAAAAACTTAATTTTTACCAAAAAAGATAAATTCTCAACCAAAACTTAAATAATTAAGTTTTAAGTTAAAAAAAAATCAAGGTTCAACGAAAGAAGACAAAGTTTCAACTAAAAAAGATCATTTCTCAACCAAAAATTGAATCATTAAATTTTTAGTCAAAAAATGAATGTTCAACCAAGGAGATGAATTTTTAACTAAAATTACGGAGTATTCAACTGGAATAATAGTTACATTTTCAGTTAAAAAAAAGAATTTACAATAAAAAAAAAACAAATTTTCAACAAAATGATTAAATTTCCGGCAAAGAAATTCCTTTTCATCCAAAGAAAAAACAAGTTTTCAAACAAATAGCTCATTTTTCAACCAAAGAAATGAAATTTTAATCAAAATGATGAATCTGCAAATCAAAGAATTAATTTTTAACAAAGGAGTGTAACTTTCAACCAAGTAATATTGTTTTCAACCTAAAAGATGAATTTTTAACTAACATGATCAATATTTAACTGGAATACTTGAATTTTTAACCAAAAAGAAGAATTTTTAAACAAGGAGATTTACTTTCAAAGAAAAAGATCATTTTCTACCCCCAAAACATCGATTTTTTAACAAAATACGTAAATTTTCATCGAAATAGTTGAATTTTCAAATAAAAGACACAAATTGACATCCAAATTGTTAAATTTTGAAATAGAAAAGATCAATTTTCAAAGAAAAATGGAAGAGTTAAATTTTTAGTTGAAGAAATTAATTTTCAACCAAACTGATGAATTTTGAACTAAAATGATGAATCCTCAACTGGAATAGTTGAATTTTATACCTACCAAAAATATGAATTTTTAACCATAACCAAAAAAAACGGATTTTCAGCAAAATAGTTCAATTTTCTGCTGGAATAGTTAAATTTTTAGTTAAAAAATTGATGTTCATCACTTTTCTAAATTAACCAAAATTATTAGAATAATGAAAACTTGAAATTTACTGCGATTAGAAGTAAATTCCTGGTTTTTAAATTAAATTCCCAGTTATTTCGCGGTTTTTCCCCGTTCAATGAAATTCCCGGTCATTTCCTGGTCTTTCCCGGTCAAGTCGCCACCCTGATCTTGCTTTTAATTATTGGCATATTTCCTATAATTATGATGAACAATTGGTTCATTTCAATAGTTTTTTTTAACCAGTTTTTATAATTTAGATTAAATGTTTTTCTTATTACCTGACAGTGGTGCCTGAACCATTTCGGACCATAACGAGACTATCAGCGTCTCCGGGTTGTAAAGTCCTTACTGTTTCGAGTAAAAAAGTATTGGGTCGCGCACAAATGTCTCTGGAAACCAAACCAACATTTGTGGTTGTGATTCCTTGCAAATCGAGGCTTCCGATTGGAGTTTTCTTGCGCTCATCGTCGGGATATTTCCAGTAGGAAAGGGTGTCGCCTTTCAGGAGACACCATCTTCGGTGCCAAGCTCCGAATCCGCAGACGTCCTCGAACATTGTAAGGAAACCGCGATGCTCGACTGAAACCGATAATTCGCAGGAAACGTGCATTTGAAAACGACCTTCCAACGGGGAATTGTGCGGAACCTGAAAAAGATTGATAAAGAACAGATTCTAAAGAATTTTTTATGGCGATTTGAATTTCGCGCCGCAATGGCATTAAAATTTGAGGCTATGTTCAAGTGTGGATTTACGATTTTGGCGCGAAATTTAAATTGAAAATGTAAAATTGAAGAGAAATTATATCCTACATTGTTCAGGGTGAATTGTTGTCGATGAACTTCCCTCAAGCTGAAAACGACGAATCCCGCAAGAGAAAATGAGGGAGATCTCACAGCGGAAGGACCAGCCGGACTTTCAACGGGGGGCCTGAGCAATTTGCTATCGGGTTTCAGGAACTTCTTTGGTGTTTTCCCTCCAGGCTAAAATAAAAACAGATTTCAGTATTTGAACAATATCACACAAAAATATGCTTAAAACAAAAAAGAAAGAAAATGTGATTTGTATTTCGCACTAGAATTAGGGATGTGACTCAATGAAACGTTTCACTGAAACATTTAAAGTTTCATGACATAATGAAACGTTCGAAAGTTTCACAATATATTACATTTAATTTGAAACGCTTTAAATTCCTAACTTTTCAAGTAAAAATATTGCATTTTCACAAAACAGATGAATTTGTAACCAAATAGTTTAATTTTCCACCCAAAAGATCAATTTTCAAGCAAGAAGACTCATTTTCTACCAAACAAGATGAACTTTCTACAGTATAGTTGAATTTCTAATAAAATAGTCACATCTTCGACCGAAAAGATGAATTTTTAACCACAATGATACAAAAAACTTAACAAAGCAGTTAATCTTTCAGCTAAGTAGTTGAATTTTCAATAAAAAATACGAATTCTCAAAGAAAAATGTAATATTTGATATTTAAACAAACAAAAAAAAAAGATTTTTATTTTAAATCAAAAATTTTTTAATTCAACCAAAGAAGACGAATTTTCAACAAAATAGTTGAATCCTTAAACAATACCGATTAACTTACAAATTTGCAGATTTGAATCAGTTAAATTTTTAATAATTTCAATCAGTGACTAATTTAAATTTAATATTTCCAAATTTATAGCGAACCAAACAATTGCATTTTTAGCTGAAAAAAAAATCAAATATCTACCAAAAGAGATGAATTTTCAAAAGAAAAAAGACGAATTTTCAACAAAATATTTGAATGTTTAACCAAAAACGATTTTTCAGTCAAGAAATAACAAAAATTTCAACCAAATTGTTGAATTTTCAAACCAAAAGGACGAATTTTATAGAAAAAAGTAAAACTTTCTACCCGACAAAAAACTAATTTCTGACTACACAGATACATAGTTATATTTTAAGTACAAAAAAGTAATTTTTAACAATAAAAAAAAACGAATTTTGAACAAAATAGTTAGATTTTCAACTAAAGAGATCAATTTACATCGAAAAAGGTGATAGTTGATATTTCAACTAAAAAATATTATTTTAAATCGGAAACAGAATTTATCCAGAAGGGCAAACTTACAATTTTTAAATTATTTTTTATTATTTTTCTATCAAAAGAGACTAATTTGTAACCAAAAAAGATTGATTAATACACACAAGATACATTTTCGACCAAAAAGATAAACATTCAAATTATACGATGAATCGAATTATACGATGAATAATGAATCCTCCACCAACAAAATTAATTTTAAGGAAAGTAGTTCGACTTTTAACCAAGCAGCTAAATTTTCAAACAAAACATATGAATTCCCAACAAAAAATTTAACAGTTGATATTTCAACCAAAAAGAGATAAATTCTCAACCAAAGATGTAGTAGTTGATATAGCAACCAACAAATATTTTTATTTTTAATCAGAAACAGTTGAAATTATCCGAAAAAAACAATTTTTAACAAAATAATTACCTTTTTCAGCAAATAATTCAATTCAAAACCAAAATAAGATGAATTCTTAACGAAAAAGGTAATAGTTGATATTCTAACCGAACAAATTTTTTATTTTTAATCAGAAACAGTTGAATTCATACAAAAATACGAGTTTTCAATAAAATTGTTGAATTCTCAACCAAAATAAATTATTTTCCAACAAAAAGATGAATTTAAACCAAATGCATAGTTCAATTTTCTACCAAAATAGTTGAATTTTTAACAACAAAAAAATCTATTTTTCCACAAAATAATGGAATTTTAAACAAAAAAGATTACTTTTAAACGAAATTGTTGAATTTTCAACAAAATAAATAATTATATTTTAAACCAAATAATTCAATTTTCAACCAAAACAAGATGAATTCTCAAACAAAAGATGAGTTTTCGACAAAATTGTTTAATCCTCAATCCTGTTAACCAAAAAATATGAAATTTCTACCAAAAGAGATGAATTTTCAAAAAAAAAAAAATTTTGTTCAAGAAATTAAAAAAATTTCTACTAAATTGTCGGATTTTCATGTCAAAAATACGAATTTTCTACAAAGCAGTTGAACTTATATCATAAAAAGTTAATTTTGAAAAATAGTTCAACTTTGAACAAAAAGAATTACTTTTTAACTAAATTGTTGAATACGATTAAATTTCTGGTTAAGAATTCATCCTTTTTGGTTTAAAATTTTATCATTTGGTTTAAAATGTAGTTATTTTGTTAGAAGTTCCACAATTTTGTTCAATAGTCGTCCTTTTTGTTTGTAAATTCAACGGTTTTGTTGAAATTTCGTCTTTTTGGCTTGAAAATTCAACAATTTGAAATTCTTTTTCTTTTGTATTAGAAAATTTATCTCTTTTTCTAGAAAGGTCATGTTTTTTGGTTAAAAATGCGAATGTCCGGTTAAAAAATAATCTGTTTCGGTTGAAAATTAACTTTTTTGTTGAAGATTCACATTTTCGGGTTGAAAATTCAGCTGTTATATATAAGATTCGTATTTTCGGCTCGAGAATTCCACTATTTCGTCGAAATTTGAACTACTTTGTTAAAAATTCATTTTTAGTTGTATCAACACGTCTTTAAATGTTTAAATTTAATACTTAATATTTAACTATTCCATTTTTAATTGAAAATTTATATTTTTTTGTTGAAAATATAACTATTTTGTTGAAAAATTTGTTTATTTTTTGCTTAAAAATTAATTTTTTTAAACTGGGAACTTGAGTGAAAATTTTAAGTTAAGAAATGTATTTTTTTTTTTTTAGTTGAAAATTCATCTTTTTGGAAGAAAATTATTCTTCTTGTTTAAAAATTCATCTGTTTGATTGAAAATTAATGTTGCTTTTGTTGATAATTCAACTATTTTGGTAAAAATTAGTAGTTTTGTTGTTGAAAATAAATTATATGAAAATTTAAATACTCCATTTTTGGTTGGAAATTTATCTTTTTTAGTAGAAAAATAAACCATTTCGTTGAAAATTCATGCATTTTAATAAAAATTCATGTCTTTTCATTGAAAAATAATCTCTTTTGTTAAAAATTCGCCTTTTTGTTGAAAAATCATTTCATTGATTGAAAACTTAACTATTTTTTTGATCAGTCGTTTTTCTTTTTCTTGAACATTTTAACTATTTAACTATTTTGATGAAAATCGTTTTTTTTTTTGGTTGAACATTAATTTTTTTAACTGAAAACTTAAGTATGTAGTATACACTGAAAATTTTAGTGAAAAACTTTATTTTTTTAGTTGAAAATTCGACTCTTTGGTACAAAATTATTCTTCCTGTTTGAAAATTCATCTTTTCGGTTAAAAATTAATTTTGTTTTTGTTGAAACTCAACTATTTTTATGAGTCTCTTTTTTTGGTTCAAAAGTTTCAAAAATGGTTGAAAATTTACCGAGTTTGTTGAAAATTATTTTTTTGTATTGTAAATTATTTTTTAACTGAATATTTAACTTCCATATTTTAAAAATGTATCCTTTTCAGTTGAAAATTCATTTCTTTCGTTAAAAATTGAACTATTTTACTGAAAGTCATTTTTTCAGTTCAAAGTCACTTTTTTACTGAAAATTAAACTATTCCATTTTTGGTTAAAAATGTAACTATTTTGTTAAACATTTTTTTTGCAAATTAATTTTTTTTAGGTAAAATTCGTCTTTTTACTAGAAAATTATTTAATTGAAAATTCGACTATGTCGTTAAATATTCATATATTTTGTTGAAAACTCGTCTTTTTGATAGAATATTATTCCTTTCGTTTGTAAATTCTTTTCTTTGGTAGAAAATTTAACTATTTTGTTAAAAATTCGATTTTGTTTGGTTGAAAATTAACTTTTTTTAACTGAAAATTTAACTGTTCCATTTTTCGTTAAAAGTTAATCTTTTTAGTTGAAAATTCATTTATTTCGTTAAAAATTAAACTATTTTGTTAAACATTCAATTTTTTATCTGAAAATTTAAGTTTTCCAATTTTGGTTTGAAAATTTATTTTCATTTTTAGTTGAAAATTCATTTCTAGAGTTGAAAATTTAATAATTTTGTTGAAAATTCGTTTTTTGGCTACTTGAAAATTTTCCTTTCCTAACTAAAAATTGAACTATGTGGTTGAAAATTCATCGTTGATAGACAATTATTCTTCTTGCCTAAAAATTCATCTATATTGGTTATCTTGAAAAATTCTTTATTTTTCCCAAGTTATTAAAAAAAAACAACAAAGTTTTGCCCCACGCAGTTGCATGCAATTAGTTTTATTGTTTGGATTTCCCCCACTCAACCTGAAATACCTAATTTACCCAAAGTTTCATGAAAATTCACAACCCTAGCTGGAATGACGTTGAAATTTGAGATTATGTTGAGGTATAGCTTTGCGATTTTGGCGTGAAATTAAAATTTCAAGTTTGATATTCTAATATTACCTTTTTAGAACCAGAAGAGGAGCTTCCGTTATTGTGAATATGATACTTGATTTCGTGAGGCAACACTTCAGCACGGGTTTCAAGTGAATAAACCTCGATTTTAATCCGAAAGTCACTGTAAAGATTCTCAATCTTCAGGGTTGACGGGAATCTTACACAGGAATCTCCAGACCCTGCCTGAACAACTGGAGTTGAGACAACATTTTCCATGTGGCGAACGAGGCAGACAAAGTGAAGTCGCGCATCTATTTTGAAAATAAGAAATTTTGTTTTAACAGTTTCCATATTGAAAACAAGTTTTCAGACAATTATAATTACCAGCATCCAAATTACGGAAATTCTCCCGCTTAAGCGGCAAAGTAATTGCAGAAACTGTGAGGGATCCATTCTCTTGCATCTCCGGAGCTCCTGGGACAACAGGTCTTAAAGTTCCTTCAACTTTTAGTCTCTGAAGCTCCTGGATCGCCGCCTGTCTTCGATGTGCTAATGAAATAAATACAAACGAGAAATTAGAAACCAGATTTGCAGGCCTTGGATTCACTTCAGATATTGAAAATAGAGTAAATAGTGTCACAATTTAAAAAAAAAATAGTGTCAAACTAGCGTCATAAAATTTTTCAAGTATTAAAAATTACCTTCAATCTTTATTTTAAATGTTATTCTGTAGTCTATATATGATCAAAATTCTTATTTACTTAACGTAGGCTTCACAGTATTTCCACTTTTTCTCATTTTTCCACCTTAATTCGAACTGAATTAATAGAACCAAATCAGAAAATCTAACTATTTTTGGTTGAAAGTTCATTCTTTCCTGTTGAAAAGTCTACTATTAAATTTTTTGTTGCGAATCCATATTTTTGGGTTAAAAATTTTATTATTTGGTTCCAAATGGAATTATTTTGTTGAAAAGTCATACTTTTCGGTTGAAAATTTAAATGTATTGTTGAAAATGCACTATTGGCTTGAAAATTCAACAATTTGATTAAAAATCTGTTACTTTCTAGACTAAAAAGTTTTTTTATTGAACATTCGACTATTTAGGTAAACATTCATCTTTTTGGTTTGAAACTATC
Organism: Andricus grossulariae; assembly: GCA_011634705.1. NCBI lineage: Eukaryota > Metazoa > Arthropoda > Insecta > Hymenoptera > Cynipidae > Andricus > Andricus grossulariae. The sequence continues at coordinate 29,157,249 of JAABKJ010000755.1, read as the reverse complement.
TCTTTCTATAGAAATTTCAACTTATATGGTTAAAAATTCAAATATTTAAAAATTCATCTGTTTCGGTTAAAAATGAACTTTTTAGTTGAAAATTCACATTTTCGGGTTGAAAAGTCAATTTTTCTGAAAGAAATTCGTAGCTTCGGCTGGAAAACTCAAGAATTTGGTAGAAAATTTTAATATTTGATTGAAAATTCGTCCTTGTTGGTAAACAAAAATCAATTATTTTGTTGCAAATTCTTCTTTGTTGGTTCAATCCAACTGTTTTTTATTTTAAATTCAATTTTTGAAGGAATTAAATTGAACTATTTCATTGACAATTCAACTGACTGGTTGTAAATTAACTGTTTTTGTTGAAAATTCATATTCTCAGGTGGAAAATTTAACCGTTTTGTAGAAAAATCATCTTTTTGGCTTAAAAGTTCAACATTCTAATTAAATCTGTTTTCTTTCTTGACTAAAAAACTTTTTTATATTTAAAATTCAACTGTTTCCTTGCATATTCATCTTTTTAGCTTGAGAATTCATCTCTTTCTGTAGAAGTTTCACCTTCTGATTAATAATGCAATTGTCTAGTTGAAAGTTAACCTTTTTCGGTTAGAAATTAACTTGCTCTTCTAAAATTCACATTTTCGCGTTTGAAATTCAACTTTTTTGTAGAAAATTCGTAGTTTCGGCTCGAAATTCTACAGTTTGGTAGAAAATTTAACTATTTTATTGAAAATTTATGTATTTTGTTGAAAATTCGTATTTTTTGGTTAAAAATTAAGTATTATGTTGGAAAATCGTCTTTTTGGTTAAATCCAACTGTTTTTTATTTTTAATTAAAATCTTTTTGTTGAAAGTTCATCTTTTAAAGTTGAAAATTCAACTACTTGATTGCAAGCTGAACTACTTTCTTTCATTTGTTTGGTTAAACAATTTAACTACTTTTTTTTTTTTATATTGAAAATTCAACTGTTTTGTTGAAAATTCGTCTTTTTGGTTTGAAACGTCATCTCTTTCTATAGAAGTTTCACCTTTTTTTATTATTAAAGCAACTTTCTAGTTAAAAGTTTATCTGTTTCCGTTGAAAATAAACTTTGTCGTTGAAAATTCTACTGTTCTATAAGAAATTCGTTTTTTAGGCTTGAAAATTAAACCGCTTGGTTAAAAATTAATTTTTTTGGTTACAACATTCTATTATTTGCTTCAAAATTGAATTATTTTTTTGAAAATTCAATAATTTTGTTAAAAGGTCATGCTTATTGGTTAAAAATGTAACCGTTTTGTTAAAAATTCGTCTTTTTGACTTTAAAGTTCAACAATTTGATTAAATTTTCTTTCTTTCTTGACTAACAAACTTTTTTATATTGAAAATTCAACTGTTTTGTTGAACATTCGTCTTTTTGGTTTGAAACTTCATATCTTTCTATAGAAGTTTCACCTTTTTTGATTATTAATGCAAAGGTCTAGTTAAAAGTTTCATATTTTACTTTAAAAATCTGTTTCGGTTGAAAATTAACTTTTTCGTTGAAAATTCAACTGTTTTACAAAAAGTCCGTCTTTTAGGCTTAAAAATTCAACAACTTGGTTAAAAATTAATCTTTTTTGGTTACAACATTATATTATTTGGTTCAAAATTGAATTATTTTTTCGAAAATTCAACAGTTTTGTTAAAAAGTCATGCTTACTGGTTGAAACTTTAACCATTTTGTTGAAAATTCTTCTTTTTGACTTAAAGTTCAACAACTTGATTACATTTTTTTTCTTTCTTGACTAACAAACTTTTTTATATTGAAAATTCAACTGTTTTGTTGAACATTCGTCCTTTTGGTTTGAAACTTCATCTCTTTTAAATAATTTGTTAATTCATAAGAAGAAGTAACAACAAAATATGTATATAAAATATTATTTTAGCCAATTAGCGAAGAATTTCCAAAATATTTTTCAAGGAAAAGTGAAAAATAGTGGCATTAGCGGACAATTGTGAGGAAATAGTGTTTTTCGTGTAATTTTATTTTTAAATAATAATAAAATAGTCACCTCACTTTAAAAAAGTGTGAAATAGTGTCAATAGTGTAGTAAGTCCGAGGCCTGGATTTGCATGATTCTTTTAATGTTTTTAAATCAGGATTCTTACTTGCAAGAAGTAGAAGTCGTTCTCCCTCGACCTGCTCCCTAGAACCGCTGAATTCTACAGTGGAATTGCACAAATTCAGAGCTTGACTAGCTTGGCCGATAGTGGTTTCTTGTTTACTAATTTCTTCCGCAAGTCGATTGACTTTTTCCAGCACGAGAGCCGCTTCTTGCTTTTCGTCGACGGGCGACGGACTTCCAGGAGAATCGCTGTTGTCAGGAATTCTAGAGATTAGACGAACGGGAGTTTTCGGGGTTTGGGATTGTTGGCGTCTGTAAAAACTGACGCTGTGCATCAAAGGGACGCAGCTTTCGCCTTCGATCACATAGGGATCCTTCTTCGAAGAAGAGGCTGAGGAGTTGATTTTTATCGGGGACCGATAAGACTGCCTGAAACACATTTTAAAAAATTGATCAATATAGTTAGTTATTTCGAGTATGCAATATATTTACAGGATGGCAATTCAGCGGACGATTTCAAATTCCCGGTCTTTCCTGGTCAAGTTTTTTCATTTTCCTGGTCAACGCAAAACGGAACAATTTATTTTAATTTATGACGTATATTCTAAACATCCTTTAACACAACAGAGCATTGCAATATAAATTATTCTTGGAACAAATACTTAAGTTTTCCACTAAAAAATAAACAAAACAAAAACGAATTTTCAACAAAAATATTTCAATTTTCAACCAGAGATAAATTTTCAAATAAAATTATGAATCTTCAACTGTAATCGTTGAATTTTAAACCACAAAGATGAACTTTCAACTAAAATGATGAATATTTAACTGGACAACTTGAATTTTCAACCAAAAAAATTAATTTTTAAACAATAAGATTAATTTTTAAACAGTAAGAATAATTTCCTACCAAAAAATACAATTTTTCAACAAAATACATGAATTTTTAATGAAACAGTTGAATTTTCAATTAAAGACAAATTTCCAATCAAATAGTTGAATTTTTAACTAAAAAAAAATTAATATTTAACAGAAAATGGAATATTGGTATTGAAATATCTATCACCCTCCATGTTTAGTTTGAAGATTTGTTTTTTTTTGTTGATGACGGGTTAATAATAAAAATCCACAATTATTTTGCAACGTTTCGTCAACTTAGTCACGGTCCTCACCTCACAGACGACGCGTAAACGTCAATTTTAATCAAGGACTAGAATTCTTTTCAACTTTATATTTTTAATTAGCAACGTGATTTTTTAATTTAAACTTATAAGCCTGAAGAGGTCAGCAAACCAAGCTTACGAAACGTTGTAAAATAATCGTGGATATTTATTATTAACCCCAGTGATCAACAAAAAAAAACAAATCTTCAAAGAAAATGGAAGTTACATTTTTAGTTTAAAAAATTAATTTTCAACCTGACTGGTGAATTTTCAACTAAAATGATGAATCTTCAACTGGAATAGTTGAATTTTAAATCTACAAGTTTTCAATTAAAACAATGAATCTTCAACTGAAATAGTAACATTTTCAACCAAAAAAGAATGTATACTGAAAAAGATCAATTGTGAACCAAAACTTAAATATTTAAGTTTAAAAAATCCGGGTTCAACCAAAAAAGACGAATTTTCCAATAAAAAAATCATTTTTCAACCAAAATTTGTATAATTAAATTTTTAGTCAAAAAAATTTATGTTCAAGCAAAGAGATGCATTTTTAACTAAAATCATGGAATATTCAACTGGAAGAACAGTTACATTTTCAGTTTAAACAAATAATAATTTTCAACCAAAAAAATAAACCAATTTTCAACAAACTAGTTCAATTTTCGGCAAAAAAATTCCTTTTCATCCGAAGAAAAAACAAGTTTTCAAACAAATAGCTCATTCTTCAACCAAAGAAATGAATTTTCAACTAAAATTATAAATATTTAACTGGAATACTTGAATTTTTAACTGAAACTAAGAGCTTTTAAGCAAGGAGATTAACTTTCAAAGAAAAAGATAATTTTCTACACAAAAAATCGATTTTTTAACAAAATAAGTGAATTTTCAATGAAATAGTTTAATTTCCAATTAAAAAAGACAAATTTTTATCCAAATTGTCAAATGTTGAACTAGAAAAGATCAATTTTCAACCAAAAATGGAACAGTTCAATTTTCAGTTGAAGAAATTAATTTTCAACCAAACTGATGAATTTTCAACTAAAATAATGCATCTTCAACTGGAATAAATGAATTTTATACATAAGAAAAAGAATAATTTTTAACTAAAACAAAACAAAAACGGATTTTCAGCAAATTACTTAAATTTTCAGTTCATAAAATTGATTTTCAACAAAGTAGTTACATTTTCCAAAAGAGATGAATTTTCAATTAAAATGATGAATCTTCAAACAAAAAAATTAATTCTTAACATAAGAGTTTAACTTTTAACGGCAAGTAGTTAAATTTTTAACTAAAAGAACATAAATGCGCAACGAACAATGTAACAATATCTTCTATTATAATTCAGAAATATTTCCTCCTTGAAATACTACTTCTACTCTAAAAACTTCTATAAAATTTGGAAGAGGTAACTTTGAAATTGTGACGAATTCTAAATTGGAACCTGGATTTTTAAACTCCTTACTTCTAAATCCGAATTATAATTCTTTTAAAAAATTCCCGTTCCGTGTCAAAAATTCCTTGTTACAAGTGAAATTATATTTCTTTACGGAAACTCCCTGTCCTAAAATAAAAACGATAATTATTTTATAAAATTCCATGTTCCAAGTTAGAATAAATGAGGAGTAAGCAAATAAAACGTGATAAATCCATTTTTTGAAAAAATTTAGAAAAAGATTGTGTCAGTATGTTTGGAATACCATCAATTCGATTATCAAACTCAAGTCAGCGAAAAAAATCTCACTCTCATAAAGTATAGATATATTTTAAAATGTACAAAATCAAACTCAAGGAAGGTAACATTCTTTAAATCATATGATAAGCTCTCTTTTTAATCAATAAAAAGCAAGCGGTCATTTTTCGGGGTTTCACTGTAAAATGGGTAAATTTTCTCTTTGTCAACAAAAATAAGTACTCTTGAACAATAATAAATTATAATTTAATTAGAGTAAATCACTTTTCTAAATTGACCAAAATTATTAAAAGAATGAAAACTTCAATTTTACTGCGATCAGAAGTAAATTACTGATTTTTTATTTAAATTCCCGGTCTTTCCCGGTTTCCTGGTCAAATCGCCACCCTGATTTATTAAAAAACTCACCCTTGAGAGTATTTAGAGTTCGAGGAAGTTGCGGAAGGACTTTTACCTCCTCGGTTTATTTTCGGAGGAGTTGGTCCTTCCCGTACGTCTTGAATTTCTAGACATTCGTCCAAATATTCGTCCATTTCTTCCAAGACGGAAATATCTGATGTTGAACTGTCATATTCGAGGTAAATTGATCTCTGATATAAATCATAAAACGTAGTTATTGAGTTATTCAAGATTCGAATTAAAAGCTTTTCTGATTAAGTCACAGAAAGAGCTTTTAGTGGACTTTTAATTACCTTTTTGTTCAGAGGCGATTCCTGACTCACAGCGTGTAAAATGCTTCTTCCAAAACTTGAATTACCGACATCTTCACTTTCATCTTCCTCGTCACTGTATGCCTCCGTTCCTTCATCCTAAAAAAAAAATAATAATTTTAGATTGCTTCTAGATTTCTGGAATGTTCTCAAATTTACTGAAATTCTATTATTTGAAATAAAACCAAATTCCCATACACGAGTGTAATAATCAGTCTCGGTTTCGGTTTCCGTCTCGGTTGGTTCTTCAAAAGTTGCAGTTTCGGGTTCGGTGCTTCCGACCGTGAATTCCGTTTCAGAATCGGTTGTGCTGGCTTCAACACCCGTGAGATCGGGGTACAGATTCCCAAATTTGGGGGCACAAACTCTCACGCGCTTAATGTCGTCCACTAGTCTTGGTTCTTGCGAGTGCGCCAAACCACTTACTACTGGAAAAAAATTACTTCATTATTCGGGGTGTCCAGCGATTATTAGGAACGAAATTCAAGGTCTTTTCCAGCTTTTCCAGGTCAAGAAGTCAAATTTTTCCAGTTCTCCTTTTTTTACGTCAAATAATGACATAATCGTTTTTTATAGATGTAAAAATTAGCCGTTTCGTTTTTTTTTGCCAACAATTTGTGAAGAAAGCAGAACCATAAATAAACTCTCTTGACGTACTAAAAATCTTTGTGAAATCTTTTAGAATCTTTTTAAATTCTTGTAAAATATTTTAAATCCTTGAAATCTTTAAAATCCTGGAAATCTTTGTGAAATCTTTTAAAATTTTTAGGAAATCTTTGAAATATTTGTGAAAGCTTTCTTTAATCTTTGTTTGTGAAATCGTTTGTGTTCGTTTGAAATCTTTCAAAATCTTCTCAAATTTGCTGAAACCTTTTGAAATAGTTTAAACATATTTGTGAAATCTTTCGTATTCGTTTGAAATCATTGAAATATTTAAAACCGTTTAAAATCATGAAAATCTTTAAAACCGTTTAAAATCTTTGAAATGTTTTGAAACCTTTGAAATCTGGTGTACTGTACACTTTTTGAAATCTTTGGAATTCTTGTATTCTTTTGAAATCTTTATCACGGTGGCGATTCGGCGGACGATTTCAAATTCCCGGTCATTTCCCGGTTTTCCCTGGTCAAGTTTGTCAATTTTCCTAGACAAGTAAAAGTAACATATTCATATTTGCCGCAAAACGCAAACATTTATTTTAATTCATGACGTTCATTCTAAACATCCTTTAACACGACAGAGCAAAAATTGCAATATAAATGAATTTGTAAACAAATACTTAAATTTCCCACTAACAAATATCAATTTTTTACAAAAAATGGATTAGTACAATTTTCAGTTGAAAAAATAAACTTTCAACAACAAAAAAACGGATTTTCAAAAAAATGGTTTAATTTTCAACTAAAATGATGAATTTTTAACTAGAATAATTGAATTTTTAACTAAAAAGATAAATTCTTAGCCAAGGAGATTAATTTCTACCAAAAAATACGAATTTTCAGCTAAAAAAAGATCATTGTTCAACCAAAAATTGAATAATTAGATTTTTAGTCAAAAAAATGAATGTTCGACCAAAGAGATGAATTTTTAACTAAAATTGTGGAATATTAAACTTGAATAACAGTTACATTTTCAAATGAAAAAAAAATACGTCCAAAAAAGAAACAAATTTTTAACAAAATAGTTAAATTTTCGGCAACAAAAATTCCTTTCCATCCAAAGAAAAAACAAGTTTTCAATCAAATAGCTCATTTTTCAAATAAAGAAATAAATTTTTAATTAAAATGACGAATCTTCAACCCAAAAAATGAATTATTAACAAAATAGTTTAATTTTCAACCAAGTCATTTTATTTCCAACCTAAAAGATGAGTTTTCAACTAAAATGATTAATATTTAACTAGAATACTTGAATTTTTAAACGAAAAGAAGAATTTTTAAACAAGAAGAATTTAGAACTATAAAAGATCAATTTTTAACCAAAAATGGAACAGTTAAATTTTCAGTTGAAGAAATTAATTCTCAACCAAACTGATGAATTTTCCACAAAGTATATACATTTTCAAACGAATATTTGAATTTTTAAATAATAATTATCAATTTTCAAACAAATAGTTGAATTTTCGTCCAAAAAAGATAAATTTTCAAACAAAAATAGAATTATTAAATTTTCCGTATAAAATCGAATTCTTATCCAACCAAAAAAAACGGATATTTAGCAAAAAAATTCAACTTTCTACTGGAATAGTTGAATTTTTAGTTAAAAAATTTATTTTCAACAAAGTAGATACATTTTCAAAGAGAGATGAATTTTCAATTAAAATTATGAATTTTCAAGTTGAATTTTACTGCGATCAGAAGTAAATTCCCGGTTTTTTAATTAAATCCCCGGTCATTTCCTAGTTTCTTCCTGGTCAATGAAATTTTGTTATGAAATTTTTATGAAATCTTTGAAATATTTGTGAAATCTTCCGGAAATCTTTTTTATTCATTTGAAATCATTAAAATATATTTAATCTGTGTAAAATCTTTCAAAATCTTAAAAATCTGGTTTGCTATAACCTTTTTAAAATCTTTACAATCTTCTGAAAGTATTAAAGTCTCTGGAAATGTTCTAAATCTTTGTGAAATCTTTGAAATCTGGTGTACACGCCTTTTTCAAATCATTGAAATCCTTGCAATCTTTATGAAATGTTCGAAATCTTGGGTAAATTTTTGTAAAAGCTTTGAAATCTTTGTTAAATCTTTTGAAATATTGGTACAAATTTTCTTAAATCTTTGTTTGTGAAATATTTTTTATTCGTTGAAATAATTGAATTATTTGAAATCTTTTCACATATTCTAAAATGTTTTTAAACCTTTTGAAATCGTTTCAAATCTTCAAAATGTTATTAAATCTTTGAAATCTGGTGTAATGTACTCTTTTTTAAATCATTGAAATCCTTTAAATCTTTTGAAAGTTTCAAAAGCTTTGTGAAATTATTGTGGAATATTAGAAATCTATGTACACGCCTTTTTTAAATCTTTGAAATCCGTGTAATCTTGGGAAAATGTTCAAAATCCTTTTAAATATTTTAAAATCTTTGAAATATTTGGAAACCTTTCGAAATCTTTAGTAACTGAAACTGTATTAACATCTATTTATTTATACTGTAATGAGTAAAAGATAAATTATATCTTGATAAATAAAAAACTTTTCAGTAGCAAGATTTCTTCTAAACGAGATGATTATATCATAATAGACTAACAGATTTAAATTACTTTTCGCATTTCAATAAAATAACTGTTTTAGAAGAAAAAAAATTTATTCAAGGTTCTGAAAAAGGTGAAAAATGTTAGTAAATTTGCAGGTTTTCAAGGTTAAAAAAACCAAGGAGAATTCCAGGTTTTCAAGTTCGCTGGACCCCTGTTATTAGAAAAAACTTGCAACCTGTTTCTTGGGTTAGATCAATGCACCCGTAACAAATTTTATTGGCGCTCAGAAACGAAAAAATCGATATTTACGATATCGATATGTATATCGGGAAGGAAAATATCGATATCTGTGTAAAAATAGCGATATTTCGATCATGCGCTCATACTTCAAAGTATTGGAAAATTTCCTGCATCTAAAGGTGATGTGATAATTATGTAATTCTTTTGTATTCCTATCTTGGCCTCGTGTTTTCAATTTCCCTCTTCAAAAAATTTATTCCAGGCCACGGACTCACTTAAGAGATCAAAAATAGTGTCACAAATGTGAAAATAGTGAAATAAAATTTTTCAAGTATTAAACTTCTGTATAGTCCGAATTAAAAAGTTTATAGTCCGAAATCAAAAAGTGTGCAATGGAAAATTAACTTTTTTTAAACCAAAATTTCCAGTTTTCTAACCTAATATTTTAAAAGCATTACAAATGAACTTCATTCCTCATTTAAAATTTTATTCTTTATTCTTTTCGATTGAAAAGTCTACGATTAAATTTTTCATTAAGAAACCTCTTTTTTGGTTAAAAATGTTATTATTTGGTTCATAATTGAATTATTTTCTTTAAAACTCAACAATTTTTTTAAAAAAGTCACACCTCATGATTAAAAAACTCGACTGTTTTGTTGAAAATCGTCTTTTTGGCTTGAAAATTCAACCGTTTGATTAAAATTCTTTTTCTTTGTTGAATAAACAATGTGATTTCTGTAAAAATTACACTGTTTTACAGAAAATACAACTGATTGATTAAAAATTAACTTTTTGGTTGAAAATTCATATTCTTTGGTTGAAAATTCAACTGTTTTGTAGAAAATTCTTCTTTTTGGCTTGAAAAATGAACAATTTGATATAAAATTCAACTGTTTGTTACAAAATTAAACTTTTTTGTAGAAAATTAGTTTTCTTTTTTTAAATTTTTGTTTGTTGAAATTTGGAATATTTGGTTAAAATTTAAATATTAGTTTGAAAATTCATGTATTTCCTTTTTAAAAAACGTCTTTTTGATAGAAAATTAATCATTTTGGTTTAAAATTGAACTATTTGGTAAAAAATACGTGTAGCTTGTTAAAAATTCGTCTTTTCTTGTTAGAAAATCAATTTTTTGTTCGTCAAAAATGCAACTTTACGGTTGAAAATTTATCTTTTTTAGTTATATTCAACTGTTTTTTAATTAAAAATTAAATTTTTTGGTTTAAATTTTCACTATTGCATTTTTTGGTGAAAATTGGTATCTCCAGGTTGAAAACTCAACTGTTTTCCAGAGAATTCGTCAGTTTTGCTTGAAAACTAAACAATTTGGTAGAAAATTCAACTGTTTTGTGGAAAATTTATGTAATTTGTTAATAGTTCATCTTTATAGTTGAAAATTTAACTACACTTGTTTAACAGTTGAACTACTTTATTAAAAGTTCATTTTTTGGGTGGAAGATTGACAAATTTTAGTTGAAAATTCTTCTTTTTTTTTTGTTAAAAATTATTTTCTTAACCGAAAATTTAACTATTTTGTTGAAAATTCAAGTGATTGGTTGAAAAATAACTTTTTTATTGAAAGTTCATATTCTAAGTTTGAAAATTCAACTGTTTTGTAGAAAATTCGTGCTTTTTTTAAACTTTATTTTGTTGAAATTTCAAATATTTGGTTGAAAATTCATGTATTTTGCTTAAAACCGTCTTTTTGATAGAAAATTAATCATTTTGGTTTTACATTTGACTATTTGGTAGAAAATACATGCTCTAAATTAATGTGTTGTAGTTGAAGATTCAAGTGTTTTGTTGAAACTTCGTCTTTTGTGGTTATATTCAATTAAAATCTTTTTTGGTTTAAATATGAACTATTACATTTTTTGGTGAGAATTGGTACTTTCAGGCTGGAAAATCAACCGTTTTCGAATTCGTCTGTTTGGCTTGAAAATGCAAAAAAAATGGTAGAAAATTCAACTGTTTTGTGGATTTATGTAATTTGTCGATAATTCATCTTTTTGGTTGAAAAATTAACTTTACTTGTTTAAGAGTTGAACTACTTTCTTAAGAATTCATTTGTTTAGTTGAAGATTCATAATTTCAGTTAAAAATTCAACGTGTTTGTATAAAATTTATATTTGAGGCTCGAAAATTAAATTTTTTGGTAGATAAGAAATTTTTTGGTTAAAAATGCAACTGTTTGGTTAAAAATTAATCTCTTTTAGTTGAGAATCCAAGTAATTTGTTGAAAATTCATCTTTTTAAGTGACATATTAAACTCCTTGGTTGAAAGTTGAACTACTTTCTTAAAAAGTCATTTTTTTGGTTCAAGATTCATACATTTTGTTAAAAATTAACTTTTTGAACTGAAAATTTAACTATTTTCTTGAAAATTCAACTGATTGGTTATATATTAATTTTTTTGTTAAAAATTCGTATTCTCGAAAAGAAACTTCAATTCTTTCATAGAAAATTCGTCTTTTTTTTGGCTTGCAAATTATACATTTGGTATATATAATATATACCAAATATTATATATACAATTTGGTATACAATTCCACTATTGCGTAAACAATAAAACTGTTTTGTAGAAGCGTAGTTTTTTATTGAAAAATAGTTCTCCTCGAACGAAATTTAATTACTCCATTTTTGGTTAAAATTTTTTGTAGTACATATAAATATTTTACAAGTAAGTTAAAAATGTTTAGAAACGAAAATAATATATACTAAAAATTGATCAGATAAAATTACATCACATCCATTGTACAAACTATTTGGTAGAAAATTTATATAATTTATAAAAGAATCATCTTTTTGGTAGAAAGTTCAAATATTTGGTTCGAAATTGATGCCTTTTCTTGAATATTCGGCTTTTCTGGTAAAAAAATTCAACTATTTGGTATTAAACTGTTTTTGATTTAAAATTTAAATATTTTTTGGTTTAAATATCAACTATCAAATTTTTTAATTTCAATTAGTATTTTCAGGTTGTAAATTTAAATTTTTTGTATAGAATTTATCTATTAGGCTTAATAATTTAACAATTTGGTCGAAAATTCAACTATTTTGTAGAAAATTCGTTTACTTTTTATTGAAAATAATTTATTTCAATGAAAATTTAACCATTTCATTTTTAGTTAAATACTGATTTTTTCTAGTTGAAAAATTAAACACATTGGTTGAAAATGTATGTAATTTGTTGAAAATTCGTCTTTTTTTGAAAAAAAATTAATCTTTTAAGTCGACAATTCAAAGTTTTCGTTAAAAATTCAAAAATACTTTTTAAGGAAAAGTAAAAAAATAGTGGCATTAGAAGACGATTGTGACAAACTAGTGTCTTTACTGTTTATAGTGTGGTCAGTTCGAGGCCTGTTGTTTTAAGCCAAAAGACCAATTTTTACAAAACAGTTGAATTTTCAACCAGTAAATATGGATTTTTGACAAAAAAGTTATCTTTCAACATGACGTTAAAATATTTTCTGTATAGGAGAATATAACTTTGGTCGATATTGTAGATTTCCATTTTATGTGTGGATTTATTTTGTCGATTCGTTACCTTCTCCGATGTTAATACAGATTTCTAGTAAAAATTGATATGTAACATCTTGCTAAATGAAGCGTATTTCAGAAAAAAGAATTCTTCCTCTGATCTCTCCAGTAGCTTAGTGGTTAGAGCACCTGACAGGAAATCTGTTGACCTGGTGTTCGAATCGCAGCGGAGTGAAAGGAGAAGATCTTTTTTCTGAATAAAATTTAATTAAGTTCAGTATTCAGTTCCAAAATGTAAGTACAATAATTCTAGAATACTTCTTAATGTTCATCCATATTTATACGTCTTCTTTGGATCATTTTCCATTTAAGTTGAACATTGATATTTGCTCGGATGTTATAAATAAAAAAATTGAAATGAATGGATATTATAAAGGCTCTGTTTAGTAGGGTATTCCTCATTTTTCAAACTCAAAATTCTTTTGCACAAAGGGGTTAGTTTTGTTCCAATAAACAAAAATATATGATATTTTCTGAATTGAACGGAAATCAGTTAATATTTACTTCTAGCACACATCCCTTGAAGTTTTAAATATGATTAATATAGGAGAAAATGTGAAAAAATAAAAGTACACATAAGTTTGCAGTTTTAGTTCAATTCTTCTATAAACCGAGGATGGGAATCTTATTTCAAGCTCTAAAATAATAGTTGAGGATTATAATAAAAATCTGCTGAAATTGTCAAAATGGCGGACCCACAAAATTTGATTAAAAATGGTATATTTAATAGTTTTGAAACAAAGGGGACCCAAATCGTAAAAAAATCTTGTCTATAGCTAATAAGCAAGTGCTGACATTAAAAATACAAAATTAAAAAAAATCAAAAACCACCTGTTTAGCTTATAAAAAAATGAATTATGTTCCCATTTTATCAAGAAAAGCCTTTCAAACTTCAAGATATGAGCAAAATTATTTGCATACACTATGCAATAGTCACTGATATTCAGAATTTAAAAAAAATCCAAGATAGCGGCGGTTTCAACTACAAATTTAATTTATCGATTTTTTATGGAAAGCCTCTCAAACTTTATGATATGAGCAAATTTATTTGCATAAACTATGCAATAGTCATGGAAATCCGAAATTTAGAAAATCCAAGACGTCGACTGTTTAGACTTGAAGAAATGATTAATTTTCCCATTTAGTGAGAAAAGCTTCTAAAACTTGAAGAAATGAGGAAATTTATTTCTAAAACCTATGTAACAGTCAGTAAAATCCGAAATTTAAGAAAAATTCAAGATGGCGAATGTTAGGACTTAAAAAAAATTAGTAATATCTAAATTTATCAAGGAAAGCATTCCAAACTTGAAAATAGGAGCAAATGTATTTTTGCAGAAACAACACAATAGTCAGTAAGAACTGATATTTGCAAAAAATCTAAGACGGCGGTTGCTTAGATTACAAAAAAAAATAATGTCTCCATATTTTGAGGAAAACCTCTCACCTTCAAGATATGAGCGAACTTATTTTCATAAACTACGCAATAGTCAGAGACATCCTAATCATTCAAAGAAGCCAAAATCGCGTCCGTATAGATTACAAAAATATAATTAAATTTTCCATTTTCCAAGGAAAGCTTCTCAAACTTCATTATATGAGAACTTTATTTGCATAAACTACATATGCAATTGACATTAATTCCCAAAATTTGATAAATCCGAGATGGCGACTATTTGGATTACCAAAAAAATTATGAATTTCCGCGTTTTTAAAGCAAAGCATCTCAAACTTCACAAGAATCCAAGATGGCCTCGGTTTAGATAACAAACAAAAATTGTCAATTTCCTAATTTTTATAAAAAGCCTCTTAATATTTAATACATGAGCAAATTTATTGACATAAACTATGCAATAGTCATTGATATCTCAAACTGAAAAAAAATTCAAAATGGCGACTGTTTAGATTACCAAAGACATCATTCGTTTTCCTGTTTCTCAGGCAAAGCATTTCCAATCTGACAAGATGAGCAAATGTATGTTTGCAGAAACAATGCAATAGGCAGAGAAATCCAGGCTTTCGTCAAATCCAAGATGGCGTCAGATAGAATAACAAAAAAAATTAATTTCCCCATTTTTAAAAAATAAGCCTCTCAAATTTAGAAAGGTTATCAAATTTATTCACAAAAATTATGCAATAGTCAGAGTCATCCACAATTTTGAAGAAAAAATTCAAAATGGCGACAGTTTAGATTACAAAAAAATGATTAATTTCCTCCATTTTCATGGCAAGCCCCTCAAAGATGACAAGACAAGCAAATTTATTTGCATAAGCTATGCAATAGTTATTGACATCCGAAATTTAAAAAAATCCAAGATGGCGACTGCATAGATTACAAAAAAATGATTAATTTCCCCTATTTCAAAATCGACATAACACACGAAGAAAATTCACAAACCAAAATTAGTAATGTCTTTTTGTAAGTATATTATTAAAAGACGTTCTTGTGTAATTTCAAGATCTTGCTTCATGACTGAACTTTTTAGTTGCTCAGTTTATGCATAAATTACATATATTTTCAATATTATTAAAGTCTGAGAAAATTAAAATTTTTACCTCTGACGAAAATTGTTCCTTATTTCTGTTTCCTTTGATGATTGAATCGTCATTTTTTGTATTTTCCTCCAACGTATAACTAAACTGCGATAGTATTACACCCATTTTGAAGTGCACTTTATTTCTTTAATTCGTCTACCTGCTAAATCACAATATCAAAAATGTTTAATCAATAAAAATAAACGGAATTTAAATGCGTTTCATTATACTCGGATATCCGTACTCAATAAAATGTTGAAAAATTTTCGTGCTTGCTGTGTTTTTAAATTTCCTTGATGCTCAATTTTTTTTACATTTATGGAGGGAAAAAGGTCTTCTCAATTTTTTTCGTATTTTAGTTGACCCTTGTCTAAGTAATAATTTCTAGTCAATTCACCCCGGTTTCAGGAGAATTTATTGATACATGTGTAAATGGAAGCATTTTTTCGGGCACCTGAAAACTTTCCAGTGACAGAAATTCACTAGGAAAAAAATAGCCAAAACCCAGAAATCTAATTTGAAAATACAGCAAATTTAAAAATGTTCTATTTTTGAATTTAATGAAATCAGCATCATGATTTGTGAATCAGAACTTTTTGAGCATGTGTAGGCTTTTTGGCATAAAAATACACTAAAAAAAATTGAAAAGATCCTGGAATCGAATTGTAAAATAGCGCGAATTTTTTCAATTCCGATTTTGGTATTTAATCAATTTATCTCCATAGCTTGTCGTTCAAAACATTTCGGAGAATGTGTGGAATATTTAGCATACAAATACGCTAGCAAAAAAATATCAAATTATAAATTTTCTGTAATTCGAATTTCGATTCCAGGATTTTCTGGATTTTTTTCTAATGTATTCCCATGCTAAAGAAGCACACACATGTTTAGAAAAATTTCAAACCACAAGTTATAACAATAATTTCATTAAATACAAATTTCAAAATTTTTCAAATTCTTGTTAATCGAAAGTTTTCAAGTACCCGAAAAAAATTCTTCTCCTACTTAAACCGGTGTTACAAATTTTTTCCAGAAACAGGGCTGCAATCAATAAGAATAATCTCTTACAAAATTATTTATTAAAATACGTGCAAAATTGAGAAGACTTTTTTTATTTCCAGGAATGTAAAAAAGAAATGCAAAATCTACGAAATTTTGAAACACTGAAAGCAAGAACTTTTTTAACATTTACTTCGATCGCGAGGAACCAAGCTGCATATATATATATTAAATTAATTTCAATTTTTTGGATCAAAATACGTTACTTTTTCGCATTTTATCGGTTTTGAAATCCAAAATTTTTTATTTTCGACTCAACCAACTCGTCAATAGTTCCATATTAATGGCGATGTAGTAGCCAGATAATAGGCGTAAAGATGAGGTCAGTCAATTATACATTTCAAAATTATAAATAAAAATACTTTAAGGAGTAATCATTATTACAGGAATTATTACAAAATTTGTGATTTGAAGAAATCCATATATTCCTACAAATGCTTTCAAAATGGACTTAAAGAACAAGTGTATTAAAATTTATTTATTATCATAATTACTGTCTCAAGGTCCTTTTCCATCGTAAAGCGCTATCTTTTTCTTAGAAAAGGACAAAACTTTCACGTTTTCAGTTCTGGGATTAATTTTCTGGCTCAAATAATAACACAATTGAAAGTTCTAGATTAGAAGTCTAACTACCTTGTGCAATTGTTTTTTTTATTTGTTAAAAATTCATCATTTCAGTCGACTATTAACATTTTCAATCACAATCTTACTATTTTGTTAATAATTCGATTTTTTCTTCGTTTAAAATTAATTTCTTTACTGAAAATGTAACTTTTACATTATTTGTTAATAATATATCTTTTTTTCAGCTTAAAATTCAATTATTTCTTCGAAAATTTGTCTGTCCTGGTGGAAAATTAATCATCTTGGTTAAAAAGTCGCCTTTTTCTTTTTTCAAATTCATCTCTTTTGGTAAAAATTTTATCTTTTTTGGTTGAATTATTAAATAATACATTTTTTGCCACTAACTTTTCTTTCTAAGGTAAAAATTTAACTATTTTGTTGAACGTTCAATTATTCTGTTCAATATACAACTCTTTGGTTGAAAATTTTATTATTTCGTTAAAAATTATTTTTTTTTCTATTGTTGAAATATCAGCTATTATATTTTTTGTTGAGAATTCATCTTTTTGTTCCAAATTAAACTTTTCGGGTTGAAAATTTAACTGTGTTCTAAAAGTTCATCATTTTGGTTTAAAATTTGAATTACCTGCCTTAAAAAGCAACAGGTTTCTTTGGAAATTCATCTCTTGCTCTAAAGTTCAACAATTTCGTTTTAGATTCACCTTTCCGGATTAAAAATTAACTTTTTTGTTGAAAATTGCTCTTTTCTAGCTTGAAACTCAAGTGTTTTCAAAACCATTAGACTTCTTAGATTAGAAATTCAGCTACTTGGTTGAAAATAGAACAGTACTTGGTGAAATTTTTATACTTTTCTCATTTAAATTGTACTCTTTCTTCGAAAAATCGTAGTTTTAGGAATAAAATTCAAGCATTTGCATAGAAATTAACCTATTTAATTAAAATTCAAGTCATTTTCAAAAAGTTTATCAATTTTTGTTGGCAGTTAAACTGTTGTCTGAACATTATAATTATTTGGTTCAAAATTTAATCAATTTGTTGCAAATTTAACTAATTGGTTAAAAAATCATCTTTTTTATCAAAAATTAAACTATTTAGTGAAAAATTCATTCTTTTGAATTGAAGATTCAGCTTTTTTGTTAGAAAAGTAATCTTTTTTGCTTCAGATAAGAGGACTGAACTTAAAAATATAATTTCAATATGTGTACCTTATTTATAAAATTGATAACGCGAATACATCTTTCTTCTGCATAGTCCGGTATCAGCCTATTGATTAACCCATAGATAATGAGTTTTCCAGAAATAAATTATTAATAGTTGGCGCAAATAAATTATTTTAATTGAAATTAATTTAAAACAGGAAATGAAAAGAAATTTCTGAGTCTTTCGAATAGAATAGAATTTTACTACAGTAACCAAAATACTTTTTACATTTTACAAGCTTTCTTTTCTTAACGAAAATCTACTTTTAAAAATCTCATTCATTTTGAGCATGAAGTCACACTCTGTCAATTCATTTAGCATATAAAAATTATACACCTCATTATAGAGCAAAATTTGATACATTATCTTACCTTTTAATCACCAGATAATGACTTAATTCACTCTCCCAGTCTTCAATAAATAAATCCGAAGAGAAAATTTAACTTGTTTCATAAAAACTGTTTTTAAATTTATCATTTTCAATCATGCGATAGCCTTTCTCCTTTCTTCAATCAGCCTTGCCTATTCTTGAGTGACTCATAAGGGGTATGTAAATACTGACAGATGCTAATCAAGGACTAAAGATCCTCAAAATAAATTTGAATCAAGTGTCAACTAATTTTTGATTGGTGTGAAACTGTATATAATACTTTAGCCGGCAACAGATCTTTCGAAATCGGGCGGGAATTCCCTTATTCCCATTAAAATCATTTGTATAGTGCGTTTTTTAATTTGTTCTCTTATTGAAACATCACATAAATTTGTAGCATTGACATATGTAAATATTGTAAACTATGAAAATAGTAAATTTCAATTGAATTTTATTTTTATTGACATTTATAATGATTATTGACAAATTGAAATTAACACTTAAATGAACTAAATTATAAAAATTTATATATAATTTTTTAAAGCTAGAAAATAATTTATTTTGTTTCGTTATAAATATTTTGAAATAATTTTCAATTTTGTCTTAAAATTAATTTTGCAAAATAGAAAATCGTTCCAATTTTCTCAGGAATCTTTACACAAAAACTTTTATTTTCTTTAAACCTTCCGAAACTCTTAAAAAGTTCCTTTTTTTCGAAACTTCGTGGATCTACATTTTGTTTTCAATTTTTTGGAAATTGTTTAGGTTAAAATTTTTTTTTCAATGCTGCTGAAAATGACGAAATTGCTTTTAAATCTTCCAAATTTCTTTTGGACAATTTTCGAAACCTTTCGAAGTATTTTCAATTTTTCTAATTGTATCCTAAAATTAATTTTTCAAAATTAAATACCATTTAAAATTTTCCCAGGAATCTCAACATAACTTTATTATTCTCTTGAAATCTTTCAAAATTCTTAAAAACCTTCTTTTTTCAAAATCTTCCAAAAATAAGTAGAATTGTTCCTATTTTTTTTCAAAATTCTGCCAAATAAAAAAATTGCCTTAAAATCTTCCAGAAACTCTTCTGACAATTTTGGAAATCTTTTGAAATGTTCAAAAATGTTTTTCAATTTCAGCTTCAAATAAATTTTTCAAAATAAGATTTATTTCAGTATTCCCAAGAATCTTTAAAAGAACACTTTTTGTTATTCCCTTGAAACCTTTCAAAACTCTTAAAAAGCTTTTTTTCTCAAAATCTTCAAAAATTCACATTTTGTTTTTACATTTCTTGAATTCGTTTCTAGTTTTTAATTATTCTTGAAATTTTTTCAAAATTTTTAACTATCTTTTAAACTGATTCGAATTTTTCATTAAATTAAAAAAAAATCGCTTTAAGATCTTCCAGATTCTTTTTCGGCAATTTTGGAAATCTGTTAAAATTTTTTGAAATCTTGTTCAATTTTATCTTAAAATTAATTTATCAAAATAATAGATCATTTGAATTTTGCCAGGAATCTTAAAATAACTTGGTTATTCTCTTGAAATCTTTCAAAATTCTTAAAACCCTACTTTTTTAGAAATTTTGATAATCTACATTTCGTTTTAAAT
Source organism: Andricus grossulariae (assembly GCA_011634705.1). NCBI lineage: Eukaryota > Metazoa > Arthropoda > Insecta > Hymenoptera > Cynipidae > Andricus > Andricus grossulariae. The sequence continues at coordinate 29,137,275 of JAABKJ010000755.1, read as the reverse complement.
TTTTTGAAATCGTTTTAAATTCTTTAAAATCTTTTCTTAATTATTTTTTAACCTTTGCAAAACTTTTTTATATTTCTTGAATAAACTCGATTTTTTAAAAATTTGGTAATCGTGCGAAAAATATTTTACTTTCTTTTTCGAAATTTTAGGAAATCATTTAAAATCCTGCAAAATAAAAACAATTGCCGAACAGTCTTTCAGATTATTGTTCGTCATTCTTCGAATTCTTATGAAATCTTTTTAAATGTTTTTTCAAAATTAATTTTCCAAATAAAACATTATTTAAATCTTCCCAGGAATTTTAAGAAGATTTTTTCATTTTCTTGGAACCCTTCAAAAGTTTAAAAAACTTTTTTTTGGAAATTTTCAAAATTCATCAATTTTTCTTAATTTTCTTGAAATTATTTGAACTTTGAGATTATTTTTGAAATATTTTCAAAAATAATATATTTTTTTATCTAGAAAAAAAGTGCTTTAATATCTTTGAGATATTTTTTCGACAATGTTGGAAATCTTTTGAAATTTTTGAAATTCTACATATTGTTTTAAATTTTTGCAAATTATTTCCTAAATATTTTTCAAAATTCTGCAAAATACTAGAAATTGCCTGAAAATCTTCTAGGTTCAATTTTGTAAATATTTTCAAATAATTTTCAATTTTATCTTAAAATTAATATTTCAAAGTAAAAAATCATTTTTTGAAAAATTTAACAAATTTTGTATTCTTGCAAAATTCAAAGTTTTTGCTTTAAAATCTTCTACATTCATTCTCAAAACCATTGTTTGAAACTTTTTCAAAACTTCTTAATATCTTTTAAAGTGATTCAAATTTTTCATAATTTTTTTAAACTAAAAAATTAAAAAAATTGCTCTAAAATCTTCCAGCTTCTTTTTCCACAATTTTGGAAAACTTTTGATATCTTTGAAAGAAAACTTTTATTCTCTCGAAACTTTTCAAAATTACTAAAAAGCATCTTTTTTCGAAATCTTCAAAAATGCACATTTCGTTTTAAATTTCTTGAAATCTTTTCGAGGTTTAAATTATTTTTGAAATTTTTCCAATACTTCTTAATGTCTTTTAAATTGAGTAGCATTTTTCCTACAAAAAATTTTTAATTCTGAAAAATGAAAAAATTGCCTTAAAATCTTCCACATACTTTTCTGACAATTTTGGAAATCTTTCGAAATGTTTTTAAATCTTGTTCAATTTTATCTAGAAAAGTTTTTCATTCTCTTGAAACCTTTCATTCTTATAAAGATTCTAAATTTTTTCTTCAATATTCTCTTAAAATTAATTTACCAAATAAAACATTATTTAAATTTTACCAGGAATTTCAAGAAAACTTTTTTATTCTCTTGAAATCTTCAAAATTCTCAAGGCAAAATATTCGGCAAAATTCTCTCCATTATTATTATTACGATTATTCTCGTTCATCACAAAAAAAAACTTGATAAAGTTTCAGTGTAAAAACCTTCAAACCTAATTCTAAAGCAAAAACAAAAAAATTTTAAAGTCCGTTTTTGTAATATAAAAAGCACAAAATTTCCCATTTTTGAGACTCCCCATGTATTTGAATAATTTTCGGCCTAAAAGTCCAGCCAGCGCCACCCTCGGCCTTACTCAAAATTTCCGTCACTTTCATTTCGGACTGTCACGGGGCTGGGATCACCATATCAGAAGATCAGAAGCATTGTGCGGACTGAGAGACCGCACGTCCATACTAATTTGTCACTTTTTACTCAAATGAGGGATAATCAGGTTGTAACATTTCTCTATTACACAAAAATATAAAATTGTGACGCTTCCGTGGACATGCGGTCTCACGGACCGCTTACGAGCTTTCAGTTGAGATTACTCACAAAGTACAAGCAGGACCACACGTTATCCAACTTCCTCGTCGAAAGCAAAACTTTAACTAAAACTGCTAATAACGGTAGCCTCGAGGATGTCCGTGGGGGGGGGGGGGCAAATATCAAAAGCATGGTGCGGTCGGTGAGACCGCAAGTTCATACTTAACGGTTAAACGTGTTACTTTTCAGTAAAAAAACTGAACACAATCTGCATTCTTTTTTAAAATACTAATGTACAGCGAAAAGCACTAACACAAAATATGTAGAATATTTTTAATAATTCAGTAGATAATTTGAAAATTTCAATTTAACCATGCAAGAGTATTAAAAAGCAAAAATGTTTCTCAATTCGCTTTATGTTTCCTATGATTTGTCTTATTAAAAGGTATTATTTGTAGATTTAATTTTCAAAATTTCAAATTTAAGGTATTATAAAAAAACTTGTAGTAATAAAAACGCAGTCAGGTTTTCAGTAACAATGATTGTGAGATTTTTTAGATATTTCGTTACAGCATTTTTTTAGGTAGATACTAAGAACTAGTATATCTTCTAATTAATTTTGAATATTAACCTTTAAGTATGGACGTGATTTCATTTGTGCACTAACATGGACTAGATTTCACAGACCGTTGTATATATTTATATCTAATGAAATAAGGAAAGAAGTTTTTGTTATCTGACTTATGCAAGTATACGAACAGACATTGGAATAAGTAAGCAATTAATCAATTTTATCAACTTTTATTATTAATAATCTTTTACACCAGTGGGTGAGGGACCCACATATCAGAAGCATTGTGCGGTCTAATAGACCGCACGTACATACTCTGGGGTACCCGCACCAAGGTCAAGGTTCATTGTGTATAAGATCTTACATTTTAAATACCTTTAAACAAATTTAAACAGAAATATAAAATTGTAATAATATGACTCACCAATTACACGCAGGACCACACGTTGTCCATCTACCTCGTCGAAAGCACAACTAAAACTAAATCTACCAATAACGGTAGCCTTGAGGAAGGCCTGGGGTGGGGGGCAACATATAAGAAGCATGGTGCGGTCTGTGAGACCGCACGTCCATACTTAAAGGTTAAGGAAATTGGGGAGGTTTTACTAATAAAAAAAAAAAAACATTTTCGTCTTTCATAATGTAATTCCTTCGCATTAGGAAAGAATCACGTATATCTATATTTTATGTAATTTGATGTACTTCGAGATTGAATTTTGTTTTACAATTCGGTACATTATATAGCATAAGATATACTTGCACCATTAAATAAGTCTTAAGTAAGTCGCGCAGTTCAGTGATGCGATAATATAACAAGAGGATAAGTAATTTGTACGTAGTTTACAGGTCATATAAACACAGTTTAATAAGAAGTTAGAGTAAAATTTTAAATAAACTAGAATGGCACATTTTTCTAATCGCTATAAACATTGATTTCTATTCTAAAATTAATACTAATTCGATATGTATGCATGCAGCAATTTAGATGCATCGGTATAGTAACTGCTTGGTATTTTCTTGGTAAAATTAAAATACCTACGAGATTTTACAATATTTGACGAAGTATTTTAGTTAGATGAACGAAAATTTAATTTTACCAGTAAAATATGATACCAGGTATGTGGGCGCGTCTTAATTATTTTTCTTATTTATCACACCAAATCGATCGACATCTTAATTTAGGCAACATCATTATTTTACACTAAGTTGCTAACAATGTCTCTAATATTTTTAATTCATGAACAGTGTTTATATTATATTCATAATATGATTTATTTTGTCATACGCTACGTACATATTTAATCTAAAGCTTATTCCGGTAACAGTGAAAGGGATTTTCCAGTACACTACTGAATTTTGGTTCAGTGTATAAGGCTAATACTTTCCAAAAATACAGCATAGTTATAAATAATATTCACATATTTTGTAGATTTTAATTATTTAAATTTTTCCTAATCCGTCATTTGTCTTTAGGAGTCATGCATAAATTACGTAAACTCTTTTTTTTTGTAGCATAAGATATTTAGTTGAAAATTCAACAATTTTGTTAAAAAGTCATCCTTTTTGGTTGGAAATTCAACTGTTTTGTTGAAAATTGAAGTATTTCGTTGAAAATTTATAATTTTACTTGAAAATTCATTTCTTTGGTTGAAAATTCAACTATTTTGTTGAAAGTTAAATTATTTCATTTTTGGTTGAAAGTGTATCATTTCTAGTAGAAAATTGACGTATTTTGTTAAAAATGCGTCTTTTTGGTAGAAAATTAATCATCTTATTTGAAAATTGATGTATAATTGATGTACTTTGTTGACAAATCCTCTTTTTTGGTAGAAAATCAATTTTTTTATTTAAGAATGCAACTATTTGGTTGAAAATTAATCTGTTTTCGTTGAGGATTAATTGAGTATCTTTATTGGTTAAATTTCACTATTTTTTATTTTAAATTAAAATCTTTTTTGAATGTTTAAGAAAATAGTTCAAATTTTAACTATAGTTAGTTGTAATTTGAACTGCTCCCTCAACAATTAATTGTTTTCATTGAAGATTCATGTTTTAAATTAAAATTAGTTTTTTGTTTCAAATGAAAATTTAACTATTCTATTTTTTGTTAAAAGTTGATCTTATCAAGTTTAAAAATTCAACTATTTAGTTGAAAATTTATGTAATTTCTCGAAACTCCACCATTTTCCGTGGATAAATGATCTTGGTTGAAAATTGAACTGATTTTTAGAAAGCTTGGCTTTTTTCTTGAAAATTCAACATGTATACGAAATTTATTTTTTGCATTGACTGACAGATCTTTTTTGGTCCAAATTTCAACTGTTGTTGAGAATTCGTCATTTTTATTTGAAAATTCATCTCTTGGTAGAAATTTCATCTTTTTTGATTAAAAATGCAACTTTTTGTTTGAAAATTTCAGACAACAGCTTTACGTAATTTATGGACCGGCCCCTTAATCGCATTTTAAAACAGAAGCGTATATTTTTAGTTGTCTTAAATATGCTTGTTTTTAAATTTGTAAATAAATCTATCTTGAGCTGTTTTTAAAAGTATTTTTTATTTCATGTGGCATGACTAATGACGGATTAGTAGATGGCATTTTTAGTACTTTCAGAGTAAAAATGAATCAGTAGAAGCAAAGAAAAATAATTTAGTTATGTTGCGTTTGAATTATGAATGTAAAAAAATATTAGTAAATTTTTATTTTTATTTTGGCACGGAACAGAAGTTTCTGTACTTCTTTTAGTTGTCGAAATTGATATTGCGTAATAAGCTATAATAATTTTAATATATAAATATAAAATCAGGTTAGAGTAAGACTTAATTAATTATTATACGGTAAAGCTTGAAATATCGCAGAAACATGTTTTTGGGTTAAATACGAATATTTTTTCTGGAAATGCGATAATAGTTCATTTATACTTTATTTTAGTTATCTTAGATAACTAAATATCTTATAAATAGGTCAAATGATCTGGACTTATTTTTGTGTAATTAAATGCGCCATGGTTTATTTAAATGTAAAGTCGAATTGCTTTGTGATAATTTTTTAATTTAAATTTGGAGCGTCTTCTTTTAGGACTCCACTTTTTTCGTTGCTTTTCGAAGCGAATTTATCCTATCATATAGCACTATTAATTTACTATCAAAATTATATTCCAAAATGAAAAGGAGGAGGATGAGGATTTGAGGAGGAGGAGGATTAAAGGAGGAGGATATAAAAGATTTAAATTTAAATTCTTTGAGGAGCGATTAAAAGCTCAGCAAAAATATAGTATAAAACATTTCATGAAGTATTTTTACTTTGCAGTATATTTCATACAATATTTTTGAGAATGCTGAAATTAAGTAGAAAATTGAAATACAAGATTAAGTGCATAATTAAAATGTAAATTGGTCCGTGCGAGTATTATTTTTATAATTCGTGTTTCTTGAAACACTGTGTGTTAATTTTTAATATACAATGTAAAAACTTGGCATTCTTTTAAATAGAGAAACAAATCATCAATTTGAACTTCGAGGGTTCAAACTGAATTCAATTTTTCTGAATACTTTTTTTCAACAGTCTCAATAAATTTTTACTTTTTGGTTTGCATTAGTAAACGAGCAGATGAGTGATCGCTGCTTTTCGAAAATCTGAAACGACACTGGTACATTATGTACTTTTCAAGCTTATATTCGATACATATATAAGCTTTTTTTTATAATAATTCACATTTCATTATTAATATATTATACTACTCTCTCGGTGTTTGTTGCACATGTTAAAGATACTGGAATTCCAAATGAGTGCTTTTACTCAATACTATTATTGAATTTGTTTGATAAATATCCTTTCACTGAAAAATTAGTAAAACGATGACGAAATTCGTATTTTAAGACAATCAAAATATCTATAAAGATCTATTGCTCTAATCAAATCTCATTGTGGATTTTTAATAAATCACATTGAAATTGGTCAATTTTGAACTCTTCGCGTTTTAAAAACTATTAAATATTTAATTCTTCAAATTCGAGATTGTTTACTTATTGCATTACAATTTCACTTTAAAATACTTGTAAAATGATTTAATTTTTATGAATTTTGTCGCATCTGAACACCTAGAGCAGGGTGGCCACATGTCAGGGAAAACTCTAAAAATCAGGGAAGTCAGGAATTTTGAAAAAAAATGGTAAAAGTGAAGAAATTTCTGTAAGAAGCACTTTAAGTAATTGTCGAGAATAATCAGGGCAGCGCAGTCACTTTTAGTCATTTTTTTCTCAAATCTCTTTTTAGTCCCTTATTTAAATAAGAAGATCACTTTAGTCACTTTTATTTCAATAATTTAACCCATGAGTTAACCACTATTGAACTCAAATCTATATACCTTTTTTTGAACTTTCTTGAATTCTTTTGAAATATTTGAGGGTATTTTAAAAGATTCCTAAATTTTTAAAAAGATTTAAGTAATTTTAAGAAATTTCAAAGGACATTTTAGGAGTTTAGAGTATTGAACAAAATTCCAGGAAATTTGTCATAAGCTTTAAAAAGTTTCAAGGGATTTCAAAAGATTGGAAAAATTTTAGGATATTTTTAATAAATTTCAATAATTTAAATTGTTTCCAAAATGCTTTAAAGATTTTAGGGTAATTTTAAACATTCCAAGTAATTTTCAAGGGCTTTAAAGAATTTAAAGGAATTTTAAAACATTTTAAAGGATTTGAAATATTTTATGTTATTTTAAGAGATTTCAAGGAATTTTCAATTTATTTCAGTAATTTAATGGGATTTCAATGCATTTGCAATATTTTAGTGTATTTTTAAAGATTTGAAGGCGGTTTCAAGACCGTTCAAAAGTTTTAAGGGATTTCGAAAGATTTCAAAGGATTTTACAAATTTGAGGTAATTTTAAAAGTACCCAAGGAATTTTTCAATTAATATCAACAATTTGAAGGGATTTCAAAGGATTTAAAGTATTTTGGGGTATTTAAAAGATTCCAAGGACTTTTTAAGAGCTTTCTAAGATTTCAAGTACTTTCCAAAATGTTTTAAAGATTTTAGGGAATTTTTAAAAATGCAAAGTAATTTTCAAGAGCATTTCATTTGATTTTAGTTATTTAATTTGATTTCAAAGAATTTGAAATATTTTAGGGTATTTAAAAAAATTGGAAGACATTTCCAAGAACTTTAAAAAGTTTCAAGGGATTTCAAAAGATTTCAAAGGATTTTAGAAATCTGAAGTAATTTTAAAAGTATCAAAGGAATTTTTCAATTGATTTCAATAATTTCAAGGAATTTCAAAGGGTTTAAAATATCTTAGGGTAATTTGAAAGATTCTAAGGCATTTTCAAGAGATTAAAAATATAAAAAATTTCAAGGGATTTTATAAGATTTCCGAGGATTTGAATGATTTTAAGGGGTTTTAAAAGCTCTCAAGATATTTTAATAAATTTCTCAGGATTTCACGAAATATCATAAGATTTCATATAATTCCACCTGATTTAAAAATATTTCTAAGTTTTTCAAATAAGTTTAAAAGGTTTCAAAGACTTGAAGTGATTTTCAATTATTTTTCGCAATCTATTAGAATTAATTTAGAATTCTCCCTGAATTCTTAATAATTTATCTTGAATTCTTTCGTGTTCTCTTGAATTTTTGAAATTCAATTAAAATCTTCGTAATTCAATCAATTCTTCTCAATTGAATGGATTTTTTTTTAGTTTTTGTTTAATTTACATCCTGAAGTTTTTTTAAATCACCGTGAATTCTTAGACATTTCATCATATTCTTTTGAATTCCTTTCAGTTTTCCTAAACTCATTTCGAAATTACCGAATTCCATGCATTTTTGCATATTTTTTAATTATTTTCAATTCACTTGATTTTCTTTTTAAATTCACTATGCATTTTAACGAATTTCATCGAATTCTTCTCATTTCCCTTAAATTCATCTAAATTTACTCCAGTTTTACTGAAAACAATACAAGTTTTGCTATTTAAAAATTTTTTTTCAGTTCATTTAAATTCTTTTGAATTTAACTTTAATTGTTTTGAAGTCTTATGAATTTATACTGAATTTGTTCAAGTTCACCTGGAATCTTTATAAATGTCATCGAATTCTTTTAAATTTAAAAGAACATTAGTCACATTATTAATGCACATTAGTCACTTTTAGTCACTTTTTTCATGTAAATAAGGCTGTTACAGACCTGAGAATAATGAGTAAAAAATTGATGAATTTAAATTCGTTTTATTCGATTTATAAAAGATTCTATATTAAAAATTTTACAAGATTATAATTTTGGTCTTTAAATATTAATGGCCAGGAAAAATGAAAAATTAGTGACGAAAAATTCAGGGAATGTAGAAAATATAGTTTTGTAGCCACCCTCTGGTCTCACTAAAATTTTGTATCTACGAAATTAAATCCCAGAATATGAAAAATTTTAGAGCTACCCTAGCGAACCGCGTGACCATAAAGTGACCACAGTGATCTTTCCGTTCACTGGGCCCACTAGGGCATATTTTCATCCTTTTTTACATTTATCCTGAATTTCACGTAGAACTCAACTCTCTTTCATCTTTTTATACAGCTTTTAATAAATAATTTTTCAACAAATGAATAAGTACAAATAAATAAATATAAATGTGTAAAGAGATAGAAAGAGCGTTGTCTTCTTTTAAGTGAAATTGTAAATGAGTGTGAAAAAGGATCAAAATATGCCCTAGCGGGCCCAGTGTACGGAGCTGTCACTATGTGGTCACTTTGCGGTCACGCGATTGCGTAACCATTCGGTTCACGAGGTCCGCTAGGGATATTATATTTTTACAATGCAAACAGAATTTGTTAAATTTTGCTTCCTAGTTGCGAGTAGACCAATTTTTTTAATTGAATCAACAAACTGCTGCTGAGATACAAGAATTTGTGATCGATTAGCTATTCTCAATAGTATTTCAGTTTGTAGAGGAATTCGTCGTTTCACGCTATGTGGACATTTTGAACCTGATGCTGGTTTATTCCAGCCATGAAGTCCTCTCGAAGAATTGGAACCACTGTTGCCCCGGCGGCAGCTCTCCTAAAACAGTAATTTTAGAAGTGTGCTCTCTAATGAATATGCATCGTCAAAAACTCCTCTGAAAATATTCACTCGTGGAAATATTGTACTTTATGCAAAAGTATTTATTACGTCTGACACTAGAATTCAAATGTAAAACGAAATGATGAGCGGAAGTTCAGGATGGAGACTTTTCACTCGAAGGAGGACAGAATAATTAATTATTCATTTTATAATCGATTCATCATTTTCATTCATTGAATTAGGAATCCTTAAACTTAATTAAAATTTTCTACGTTCCTGAAGAACGCAGAATTTCCCTAGCGGACCGCGTGAGCCAAACCGTTATGCAATTGCGTGACCGTAAAGTGACCATATTATAGTGACCGTTGCGTTCACTGGGCCCGCTAGGGTATATTTTCCTCCTTTTTCATATTTATCCACAATTTCACATAAAACTCAACACTCTTTTCATCTTTTTGCACACTTATATTTATGTATTTGTACTCATTCGCGTGTTAAAAAATTAAGAATTAAAACCCGATGTGAAATTGTGAATAAATGTGAAAAATGATGAAAATATGCCCTAGCGGGCACAGTGACGGAAACGATCCCTATGTGGTCACTTTACGGTCAACCTAGCGAACCTCGTGAATCCCTAATGGTTACGCAATTCCGATCATGAGGTCCCCTAGAGCACGCAATTGCGTAACTGCTACGCTCACGAGGTCCGCTAGGGAAGGCAGATTATTTTTCTCATTTCCAGTTTCAATTTTTCTTTATTTGCATATCTTAGGCACCTATTTTTTCTGTCGACTCCTTTCTGAAATGAACATAAACCCTAGGGTAGTCCAAAAAATCGACTTTCAATTTTTGTTGATCGACTCCCCCCCCCCTATTTTGTCTATTCTCGAAAAAAATAAATTCCCTAATTTTCTTCGAATCGGGTTTTCCACCTGCGCTCCCGAGCCTTCAAAATTAACATGTGGGTTTTTAAAATAATTGAAAAAAATCAGTTTTCAAACAAACAAATGCGAAAAGCGACTACCTGTTATTAATTTTTTATAAACTGTATTTCAGTCACTTCCAAAGACATTTTTTAAAAACGTTTTTGGTATTAATTGGTATTATTCAGTAAAAAAAGACTTTTTGAGTATCAGCTGACTAATTTTTCATTGTTGAAACAATTATTATTTGTTAAAAAAATGGTATTTTTCCTGTATATAATGAAAAGTTAGTATTTTTTGGAATGAATGACACACAAAGAATGTTAGGAATAATATTTTTTTGTTGAAGACATTTTGCACTCGTTTAAACAATTTCGATTTGTGTATATTCGTTTTTTCCCACAAAATCATAAAAAGTTAGTATTTTCTAGAATTAATGACACCCTTAATAAATATTAGGAGTAATATTGGTTGTTTAAAACATTTTGCAGTTGTTTAAACGTTGAATAATTATTTATTTATTACCCTTTTTCTCTAAAGAAAAAATGCAAATATCTAAAAAATTAAAACTAATAATTGTTTACTCAATTAAGGTGTAATTTCTAAAAGAAGAAGATAATGATGAAGAATTGAAAACTATCCTCAACAAAAAATATTTCTCCTAGAATTTATTGAGTGCGTTATTATTTCCAAAAAATACTAATTTGTTATGATTTTTTATGGGAAAAAACTAATTTAAACAATTGGAAATTGTTTAAAGAGGTGCAAAATGTGTTAAAAATATATGTCTATTAACATTTATTAAGGGTGCTATTTATTCCAGAAAACCCAGCTATTCATGATTTGGCAGGGTAAAAAATGAAAGCAAATGGAGATTGTTTAAACTATTGAAAAATATCATAATCAAAGAATATTACTCCTTATATTCATTTGTAGAGAAAAAGTGATTCAAATAATTATGGCAGTACATAATTCTATATTTGTACCGACTGTGCTATACAGTAGCGAGACACGGATCTGTCAAGAAAAGAATAATAGCAAAATTCCCGCGACTGACATGAAATTCCTGCACATAATATGCGGGAAAAGACTGATGGATAAAGTGAGTAACGAGATAATCCTCAAAGAATGTGGTGCAGAAGAGACACTAGTTGACATATGGGAAAGAAATCGGTTAAGATGGTTCGGGCATGCTGAAAGAATGAAAGATGAACGACTGACTTAACAAGTGTATAAAGGTAAAGTAAATGGCAGCGTGCCCAGAGGCAGACTGCGGATAGAATGGTTAGAATGTGTGAATGAAACTGTAATACTTGAAAGTTGTGTTTTACCGAATAATAAGTATATATACCATAAACAGCTATTCTGCATTTTTGGGGCATTTTACGAGCAGAATAACAAATTCTTTGGGGGGGGGGGGGGGACATTAAAAGTTATTGGGTGAAAATTATTCCATAACAATTTCTTGAGAAGTGATTCAAACTGACTCTTTCAAAAGGTAATAACAAGTTGTTGTTTTCCCAATTTTTTTAAGCTGAGCTTTTCCCATTAAAAAAGAACATAAATTAAAGGAATGTAGTACTGAATACTTTTTAAGCCCATGAAATTCCACTTTTAAGTTATTTTCATGAAAATATGTTGAATAATCTCTTTTAAAAAATTAAATTTGAGTTTTCTCAAAAAGGGCCGATTAGACATTTAACACGTAGAAAAGTTTATTCGGTAAAACTTTCCTTCGTTCTCAACTTCTTTTTTATTTAAACAAACTTCACATAGTTCAGTTTTCAGGTTAATATTCAAACCAAAAGACATAATTCACATAATTTGAAACCAACTGAAGTAGGACTTAAAATGTTTCCAATTTCGGACTTCACAACTTTTGTATATCGACTCTACCTCCCCCTCACCCCCCTAAAAAGAAGACCCCCCCCCCCAAAGAAAAGGAAATAAGGATATTGTTCTCAAAAATTGGAAAATAAATTCTTTTAAATAAAATTAATGTGCGTACGATATTACCTTCAATTTAAAATGCTTTAAATCTCTAACATTCACAGTACAAATATTGTGCTTTCAACAAAATAAATGCATTTTTAATAAAATATTTCAGTTCTAAACCAAAAAGATGAATTTTCAACGAAGAAGATTAATTTCCTACCGAAAAAGTCAAATTTTCAATAAAATACTGAAATTAAAAAAAAACTTTCAAAGTAGGCACCTTGCGCCTACAAAAAAGGGTTTCGTAGTCTATAAAGACGTAAATATGTAAGTCGTTCAAGCATCCCCCTCCATACTTTCCCTCCCCTATTCCCCCGACTTCCACTTCCCTCACTTTACGCGATGCCAACACCTTCCTCAACTTCTTTCTCCTCTACTTCCCCCTATCCTCGCTTCCACAGCTAAGAATCCTCTTCTCCTACTTCCCTTCCCCAGCTTTTATTTCCCCTGCCCTACTCACCCTCATTTCTAATCATTTCCCCTAATTTCCCTAACTTCTTTTACTTCTCTTTGCCTATTTATCTCCCATTACTTCCCCTACTCCCCTTTCCTTGATTTTCCTAATTTCTCACTACTTCCCCTTCCCTAATTCCCCCTTATTTCCCATAAACCCATACTTTTCCTCCCCTTATTTATCTCATTTCCCCTAGTTCCCCTCCCCTAATTTTACATCACCTCCTCTACTATCATTTCCCCTCACTTCCACTTCTTGTAAAAAGTACGATGGACGGACGGACACCAGACCGAAACTATGAGGGTTTCTGCCCGGGGCTACGAAACGCTCAAAAGAGAATTTGAAAACGATGGAAAAAAATGAATGAACTTTTCTACAGTTTAAACGTCCAAATTATTAAAAGTAGAAATTATTCCAATTGTTCAAACGTTTAACCGGTTAAGCGCAGAGCACTAATAACATTACTTAAATACTCACTGTGCATGTAATAGGCCATGAATTGTTGGGGCTAAAACTTGATGTTGGGTGTGTGATTGTAGAATGGGTTGTCGTTGTGTAACAGAAGTGTGTTGCGACATCGTCTGAGCTGCAAGCTGCAATTGGGAGACTTGTGTACTACCAACGTTGGGCAGTTGTGGAGATTGAGTTGCAGATTGCAGGCCTCCAGCTGGTAGCTGGAGGGTGGCTTGTATCAGAGGTGCCGTGGGCTGGGGATGAGTCGCGCTGATGATGGAAGCTGTTGTTTGAAGTGGTTCTTTGTTTTGTGCTGCACGAGCTCGAGCTAGAAGAGACATGACGGTTCTTTTTGTGGGTGACATCGCGAGTCTACCACCTGGAAGTAAAGGCCGCTTCCGTCCACCTGGCAACATGCACAAAGCGCATCTTTCATGAATCAAGAATCGTCTTATTATATATTCTTTAATCTCTACAACACTCATCAGAAAAATGGGAAGTGTCCATCTGATCGCCGTCTACCTGTTTGTTATACCCCGTCTACCCCCTCTACCCAACTTCCCCTCATGTAGCTGAGGGATCGCCAGACGCTGTCGCCGACCCATGCCAGCAGGGGGGTCCTTTGTACTAATAAGGAATAAAATAGGAAAAATCAGAAGTTTTCAATGTTAAAATTAGTAATTTAGAAATATTATCTTCCAAATCTACGTTCTTTGGCGATTTGAGCGATATGGTACTTGCCTTAATATGTTGCAAATTATAATAAGTTTTGGAATTTTAAGATACAATTTATTGTGGAAAATTCCGTAATTGTAACTAAAAATCAGGTAATTTGTAATGATAGTTGTATAGCTGCCCATATCAAAACATAAACTAAAACCTACATCAGCTATCGTTAATTGCTATTTAAGTAGGAGTAGTCGAATTATTGTTCCATGACAGTTTAAAGTTTCTGATGATATGTACATTTACAACTATTTCAGTTGAATTGCAGTAAACTTATACATGGCCTAAAAACTACTTCTAACTTTCAACTTATGAGGGAAAATAACATATTGCTCTTATTCGAATTTTCAATTTATTAAGGCAAATAACATATCGCTGGAATCGCCAAAGAACTTAGATTTCGAATATAATATTTCTAAATTACTAATCGTAGAATTGAAAAATTCTTATTTTTTCTATTTTATTCCTTATTAGTAGAAAGGACCTCCCTGCTGGCATGAGTCGGCGACAGCGTCTGGCGATCCCTCAGCTTTATGAGGGGTAGTTGGGTAAAGGGGGTAGAGCAAGCAGGTAGACGGCGATAAAATGGGCATTGCCCAGAAAAACTGATTGCTTGCGGCACTGCATGAGTATGACTTTAAGTGTCTGTTTCCAATTTGTTCTTTGCTACTGTTTTAAAACCGTCAGTGAATGTCTATTCAGAAATTCTGCATCAGAAAATAAGTACTTAACGACTTCAGAGTTTGAAATGTTTGAAAGAGTTTTGAAGGCGTAGGCAATTTAAACAATTGTTGCATTAATTTTAATATTTTAGAAGTTGTACATAACAATTTTATGGCGTCATTATTCTATGCGATAGAGGAGTTAGTTCTATCAATGTAGATTGACGTCGTTACGTGATCATAATGCTCACCTAGTGTGGAAGTTACGGCTTGAAGCACTGTGCCCTGAGTCTTAAGTGTTGCTGGATGTGGTGGTGAAGGTGTTGGCCTGCTAGGAGTGTCGTCTTGTCCGTCTATTGAGTTTGCTGTAGTAGCTGCAGTTGGCGAACTTGCAGCATCTAAACTCGATGCTGGGCTTAATGGAGCTTCTACAGCCTGCGATCCCTCACGATTCTGAGTGTTCAATATCTGCATCTCCCACATTTGTTCCTGTCTTATATCGTCATTGTAATCCTGAAAAAAAGAACCATTTAGTTGACTTAGGTCTCGTATCCATTTTCTATTTTCTAAAAAAAAAAAATAGTCATATTAGGCGCCACGCGCCTGTAAAAAATGGTTTCGTAGCTTCAAATCTCCCCCCTCCCATCACTCCCATCACTCCTACCACTCTCTCCTCTCCTCTTCTCTTCTATCCTCTCCTGTCCTATCTGACCCTATCTTGCCATTCCCTCACACCCCTCCCTCTCTCAACCATTCCCTTCTTACACTACCCCTTCCCTACTTCCCATGCCATTTTCTACTCACGTACCTCACTTTTCCTCCCCGTCTCTACTCCTCCCACATCCCCACATTCCCCCCCTCATTACTTTCCTTTCTCCTACGCCCCCATACTTCAACAACCTCGTCCCTTTCATCCTACTCCCTCTACTTCCTTTCCTCAATTCCTCTCTCCTACATCCCTGCCCCTCCGCTCTTTTCTCCCTGCATGATCCTTACTACCCCTACCGGGGAATAAATACGACGGACGGACGGACATCCGACCGAAACTAAAGGGTTTCTGCTTGGCGTTACGAGATATTAAAAAGCGTTTTGTAGCCAAACTTCATTAATTTAATTTTAATTAAGTCATTCAAATCTCCTCCCTCCCACCTTTCAGTCTCCTCTCTCTCTCACCCTGCACTCTTTCCTCTCTCACCACTACTTTCTATCTTATCCTATCCTATCCGATCGTATCTTATCATACCCTCCCCTCACTTCCTCCTACTCCCCAACTTCCAATACTTCCCCTCCTTTTCCTTACCACGTTCACCCCCTCACTACCAACTTTCTCACCCCCCTACTTTCCGTCCCTTCTTGGCACTTACCCTCCTCACCCCTAATTCCCCTCCCGGGAAAAAAGTACGGCGGACGGACGGATACCCAATCAAAAGTAAGAGGGTTTTTGCCCGAGCATACGAAACCCTAAAAACATTCAAATACGTTACGAATTATAGCCTGAATTTACATTTGAACCAAAAAGTTTAATTTTTTTGTATTGTGCTATGGGGGGAGGTGTCACGTCTTATGACATCAAATTACAGACCTTGGACTCACGCCACTATTGACTCATTTTTTTTGGAACGACAAAATTATGTTGTATTATGAAAAAAATTACACTAATGCTATTATTTTTTTCAAATTGCTAGCTAATGCAACTACTTTCTAACTCTGTCTTTGAACAAATATCTACAAACTTCTTTGCTGATTGACTAAAATAACATATCCGCTATCTCAAAAATCAATATGTGAAAAGATTTCAAGGAATTCCAAAGATTTCAAGAATTTGTAATGGGTTTTAAAGGATTTTAATTAATTTCAGGGATTTAAAAGGATTTTATATGGTATTAATTCCTTGGGGAGGATTTTAAAAGATTCTAAGGGGTTTAGCGAATTTTAAAGATTGCAAGGGATAAAAGATTTCAAAAAGATTTACCTGATCTCAGAGCATTTCGAGGTTTTCAAAAATTTTGAAGAAATTTTAAAAAATATTACAAATTTCAGGATAATTGACGAGATTTTAAAGTATTTCAAGGAATCTACGCAAGTTTATAGAATTCCGAACGATTTTAAAGATTTGGAAAATGTAAATGGATTTCAAAGGATTCAAAAGATTTTAAAGTATTTGACAGCATATCAAATATTTCAAGGGATTTTGGGAGATTTAATGCGATTCAATTCCTCTCTATTGACTTCCAGCAGCTACATGTATATTTCCAAAAGTTTCATTTGATCCCAAAGTTTTCAAAATTTTTGAAGAACTCTTAACCGATACTACAACTCAAAAGATGATTTACGAGATCTTAGAAAATTTCGTAGTATTATAGAAAATGTTAAGAGATTTAAAAATTTCTAAGGAATTTAAAATGATTTTGTAAGATTTCAGAAGATATAAAATATTTGGGTGATTTCAAGGAATTTTTACAATATTTGAGAGATTCATAGTATTTTAAAAGAAATAAAAATATTCCTTAAGGAGCTTCCATTAATTACGTAAGACTGGGGGGGGGGGCAGCAAATCTTACGAAATCTTACTTGA